>BJBW01003862.1:51445-168054 GCA_004320125.1 Scolopax mira
CCGTGGGAGAACAGGAGGGAGCCCGGACCCAAACACGTAGCATGTACCCTCACAGCTTTTTAATTTTTCAAGCAATTAGGATATAGCTGATTGCCTTTTACTTTCAGTGATGTCCTCCTTAAGGCAGCAAGCGTAGCGCCAGGCAGCAGAGCCCCCCCCTCCCCAAAATCAACACTAGGTAATAGCACTACCTCCTGCATCCTGGCATGGCTTGGTCATGACCTTGGTAAGTACCATCAAACACGAGGGGCCTTAAGTGATTTTGCACGTTGAAGACGTCCCCAGATGGAAAAGCGATAGCGCCCAGCTGCCGAGGAAAGAAGCAAACGTCACCTGTTTCTCCCATTAGCAGCCAGTGAAGCCTTGTGCAAATATTATCTCCCTACCATCCTGGCAGCAGGTGAATATTTGTAGGTCCCGAGGGACTCATCTAGCATTACTGCAAAATCCTGCCGTGAAACACAGCAAACGCATCGTTCCACAAATACAAGTTGAGAAAAAGCTAGAGACGTTGGCCTTTAAGATTCATTGAAGATAAATAGCTTACCTTTTTACAGCAGAAGTGTCAGCTGTTTCTTAGAAAGCTAGAGTCTCTGGAGAGAGCGTGTAGCAGTTCCTTGTCACATTGTAGATTTGGAACAGCAGAAGGACTTTCAGGCTCTTCAACCATTGCTGGGTACAGTGATGATGATGATGAGTGGGTTAAGTACTAAGCACAGAAATTTTGGTTGCTCTGTAGCTAATGAAACTAATGTTGTTTTTTTTCCTGCTTGGTTAAATAAAAAAGCAACAACCCCAAGCAGGTTATTAATGTGCTCAGAGAAACAGGCAACGCCTAAGAGTCTAATAACCTTACTACTTGTTTTAGCTAAACTTTGACTCAGCATAACTGACAGTATTGTAAATAAATTTTAAAGACAGAGGAAGAAGTAGATTTCAGTTCTCTTACCATAAAACACTGCATTAATGGTTACAGTGAAGACAAACCATCATCTTCTTGTCTCAGTGCTCCCAAGCACTGATGGACACGGACAGGCTCCTCTCCTCTGCCATGCTTGTCACTTGACAAGAAAAGATCAGGATCCCCTCTTCTGCTGGTCATCTCTGCTATTTTGGGAATTTTGGCTCATTTCATTGACCTTGAAATGTCTGAGCTTTGACACGGACCCCAGTAGTAAGTGTCTGACTGCTTTTGATACAGTTAACGACACACAGGCTCCTACCCAGAAGACAAAATAAGTCCCTGGACTGTACAAGGTAGAAGAAACACCCTCTGGAATGATGGCTTACAAATATTAAATCCAGTCTCAGTTAAGTGTTTTTTTCTCCACCCCTTTGAACTGCAACTCGATCACTTGCGTCAATTCTTACCCTATGAAACAATTTATTTACTATTTTAACCCCAAGATTACCTAGCAATTTTACTTTTAGGATAACTGGTGGGTGTCTACTGCAGTGGAGCTTTGGTGCTGTTTTACGCCTTCCAAGTGCTCTACGGGTGTATGAAAAGGCAGATTCCTCATTAAGGCTTCATCAGAACCTCAAGTTAACTGCAAGACATTTAATTAGCCCGGTTTCTTTCAGGTATTTGTACAGCTGCAAAGAAATCGTATTGCGAAGGAATACAGCTGGGAGCCTTGGCTTCAGCATCGTGGGAGGTTATGAAGAACACACAGGGAACAAACCCTTCTTCATCAAGTCTGTTGTGGCGGGAACACCAGCATATAACGACGGCAGAATTAGGTAACGATAACTATCTAATGAAAAGTGGCATTTAACTAAGTCTTTCTTCTAGTTCATTTGTGGGTTTTTGTTGGTGGTTTAAAAAAAAACCAAACAAGTTTTCATGAAGTGTTGGGGGAAAAAAGGACTCCCTGGTAGAGAACTAACTCCAACAGATCTGTCAATAGAACATAAATGTCCTGAACTTTAATAGATTTGCCTTTGTAGCAGAGTGTTTTCAGGTGTCTAGCAATCACTAGTATATAAATGTAAAGATAAGTCAGCTTGGTCTCTGGGGCAGTACCTGCCAGCACAGAGCACCTTTCCCACCTCCCCAGCTCAAAAAAACCTCAACCAACCACCTGTCCTGCAAACACCACTACGATTTAATCCAGTAAATGCAGAATTATGGAGCAAATTTAAATCAATTAATTCATCTTAAAATATAGTTTGTTCAGAGCATGGACCATTCCCGTCTGGAAGAACTGTATCTTATTTTCCTTCAAATACATCTAATTAATTATAAAGTTCTAAGAAAAAAAAAAAACCAACCAAAGCCACAAAACAACAAATAACCCCAACAAACAAACCAACCAACCAGAACTATTTTTACCTGCTTTGTTCCCTTACTCATGAACTGTAGTTATCCACAGAAGGAATAGTAAAACTCGTTTCGACCCCTTCTTCCCACCTTAAGGACACGCTTTTGGCATTATCAAATGTTTAAGCCAAGACTTCACCTTGTTTAATCCTTCTCTCACCTTTGCCTTTGGTTTTTTCAGATGCGGTGACATCCTCCTTGCTGTCAACGGCAGGAGCACGTCAGGAATGATGCACACCTGCTTGGCGAGGATGCTCAAAGAACTGAAAGGAAAAATCACTCTCACCATTGTGTCCTGGCCTGGGACATTTTTATAAAACACGGAGAGTGTAACAAGTGATTTAAAACAGGAAAAAGAAAGAAAAAGGAACATCGCTCTTTGCTTTTTTTGGAATGGTCAAGTATGTGTTTATAAAGAAAAGGTTTGTGAAATTTCAACCTGCATGTCAAGAAAAGTCAAGTGTAGGCAAAGCAAGGACACCTGACAGAAAAACCACTCCGGAGTGATTTAAGGTACAGACTTAAGTCTTTCCTTACCCATGTTCTTAAGCCTTTTTTGTTGTCTTTTTTTTATATATATATATATTTAACACATTATAACAATAATGAAATTTAAGGAGCAGCAGCTCCTACTCACCCGCTTAATTTTAATTTACAAAAAGAAGTCCTTGAATAACTTACGTAAAAATCTCTTACAGTTTTTCTAGTTGCAAAAAAAAAAAAAAAAAAATCAGGGTTTTATCCAACACAATAATAGCACTTTGATTATGTGTATTTTTCATGGTCAGCATGAAGCTGGTATTTTCAAGACTTTCAAGTACTGTTTGTTAGTCTGTAAAACTGTGAATTAAATTTCTAAAATAATTAAAAATAACTGTAACTGTGTACTTGTACAGACATTACTTTCACCCAAAACCAAACGACTTTGTTTCCCTGGTAGGTTTTGATTAATACTATTAAGCTAGGGTTTTATATATAGAAGTATTGTTTTTATGGAAGTACACTGCATCCTGCTAATACCATCATCAGTCTTCTACGTAGCACCCTGAGAGAGACAGTGTTTGCAGGACTGTACAGGCCAACTGTACTTCATACTGCGCTGGATGGAGTACATCTGAAAGTGATGATGGTCTTACATTTTCCTTAAAATAGTTGTTCGCCTTTCTCTGCAAATTACCCATGTTCCAAAGTCTTTTTTCCTTCAAGCTGGCAACGGGAAGAGGATACGCTCATTAATCATTATTTATATCATGTTAAGAACAGCTGTTCCCCTAGAACGAAGACGAAAATGAACTTTCTCTTAAGGCACTGAAAAGCAGCAGGGACGATTATCCAGCTTCACTCACCCCTGTGCACCCACACAAACCAGACATAATTACCCAGTGTACGATCACCCCACTCAGTGTTCCATCAGACTAAGCACAATCAGCACCTTTCCCAGTTTTCCTAATTATTTTTTTTGTCATTTCACCTTAGTACAAGGTTCTTGAAGAGTCTGCAATTCCGGCCTGTCCCTGTAGTAAAGGATGACCTTTTCAAACACGAGCTCCAAAAGCCATACTAAACACACACTGTTCCAGATGTTGGTATATAATAAAGTGAATACACATTGTTTCTAAAGTCAGTAAAACAATGACCTTCCCACTGGCTTAAGAAAAAAGGAGACAATTTAATAAAAAAAATTAAAGCCCTCTGTATATTGTAAGCACATAAGCCTCTAGCTGCAAGATGTTTTCTCGCTGTTTCTTAGAAGACAAAGTCAGTCCAGGAATCTTAACATGAAAAATTCTTCTTTTATTTTCAAAAAAAAACAAAGTAACCTTTGATTTCAAACTAACAGAAGAAGATTAAGAGCAAATTATTTTAATACTCAGAAAAATAACAAGATTTATAGTAATCTATTTCTGGCACTAAATATATGCAAGTAGGCAAAAATCACACAAGCCTATTCCACAGGGGCAGCTTCAGTGTTTTCCTGTTCAGGAGCAGGTTCACCACTGGCTTCTTTTCCTTCTTTGCTTCTTTTGGATTTTTTGTGTTTGTGCCTTCTGTGGCTGTCTCCTTCTTCGCTGTCGTGACGACGTCTGCTGTTACTAAATCAAGAGAGAGAAAAAAAAAAACAATACCTCAAACAATTGCATGACACTTCAGGCCCCATATAATTACAGAGTACCAAAAAAACCAGCCTTTGCTTTCATATTTGAAAACTGGCACCTGCTTCTGTTCCGACCCATGTAGTATTTGGATGTTTGTTAGCACCAAACGGAATTTTTCATTTAATGGTACTTACATCCAACCCATCCTGTACTATTTGTTGGGAAACTGGAATGATTTTTCACATTTGTAACCCATATTCTAATAGCAATACTTTTCAGAATGTTGCATCCCTACGGGCATCCCTTAATGGTTTAACATCCTTATTGACTCCGTTCTCTAGATTTAACCTTTATTTCTACCTTAGAAACAATGAAGCTGAACAATTTCTATCGAGTGACCATAAGGGTTATTTCAGTTTCTAAGAATGGCTGTTGAGTTCTTACATTAATGCTGCCATTCGGCAGCTTTACTCTTCTTCTTTCTCTCCTACCATTTTTACCCTTCTTTCCCCAAATTAATAATTTCTGTTCACTAGCTAAGACTGTCACATACATTATTCAATAAGAACTTACCTGGGGCCAATATCACTTTTTGTCTGACCACATTTCATAGGGCAGACTCGTTCCAAGTAGTACATCTAAGTGTTTGTTTACAGTCTTTCCGCAAAACTCCAGTTTGTTTGGGGTTCTTTCAAGAATTTACTTTATTTTTTTAAACTGTTCAAGTATTTAATATCCTATTAAAAATAAAAAATAAAAAATAAAAATCAAACCTTCGAGATGACTTGTGTCTAGTCTCTTCTTTCTCTCTGTGTCTCCTGTCTCGGTGTCGATCTTCTTTCTCTCTACTTGTTCTATGGCGCTCGTAGCCTCTTTCTGCATAGTCTCTGTATCTGTATCGTTCTTCATCACTGATTGAAACAGAAGACATTTTCAGCACAGCAGGACATATATTAAAACAAAAAAGACATCCTTACACACTCAGGATAAACGACAGGAAAACTCCATGTTGTTTCTGGGTTTCTAAAGGAGATCCACAACGTATGCTAAAAGGGCGTTAAGCTCTTCACACACTAGACTTCTGTGGCTAAGCTAATTTTGAAATAGGATTGTTCAATACAAACAGAAGGCAAGAAGAACACAACAGTGTCACATTATTACTGTGAGCGCTGCCCTGTCACAATGCTGAAGATATGTATCAAATAATACAATTACAAATACAATAATATATACAATAAATACAAGAATTTAAAGGCTTTACTTAAGAACGCATTTCCAAATTTTGACTTGATGAAATGGGCAATTCTAAAACTTTAGTGAAATTTAAGAAAAAATTGAACATGAGAGTGGTACCTATAGTCAGCCAACACCACTCAAATGCTGTATTAGCACAGCTTAAAAAGGCATGCTCATTGCATCATTTCTCTACCAAGAAAATCCTACCCAGGTAAAGTGTCCAGTATCATTTGACAAGAAGACTTCAATACAAATCAATTCACTGTAACTGATTATGTATCACATGAAATCTATACAACCATAGTTTGCAAGATCCCTACCAAGTCCTGATGAAAAACACCATGTGAGGCTTTCTGAGGCAGTAATTAAAACAGGTAACAACTTAGATATTATTAAGCTGACAGAAGCCAAGTGTTTCATGCCTCCTATCTTTGCCAACATTGGCCAACATGAAAGAAAGTGTCTTCCTGAGAACCCTGACAGCAGCAGAACAGACCAGATGGGTCACTCAAGAAGAACAGCTCAAGCCTAGAGAGATTTCTCCTTCCTGGAGTAGTGATAAAACAGCTTTATCTGCCATACCTTGGAGCCTGTGGCCATTTTCCAAGTGAAGACATTACATTAGTGATTATTACAGGTAGCGTGACAACTCAGAGTGACAAGGGTAAAATGCCTGATGCAACTGCATTAATCTTTCTATGAAACTCTGTATGATTACATCATGAAGCACGTTTCAAAAATAAGCAATTTAAGACACCGCAGAGAAGCATCAAACACCTTGCAGAAAATCCTGTTTTTCTAAGAGACATTTACAATATGCACACATCAAAAGCAGGAAAACTGATAGCTATTACTAAAGAACTCAAAAGGTATGACTTGTCACTGATTGATAGGACTGCACTGATTATTGCCTGTATTGTTATAAAATCTTACTGTATTTATAAGATTTTATGATGCACTTATAACTATAGATCTGAGAGTAAGCTGATCAAATCCTCCACAGTACATTTGTGACACATCAGAGCATCACAGACAGGCTGAGGCTGCAAAGCATGACTGGAAGTCATCTGCTCCAAACCCCTGCTCAAGCAGGGCCACTAGGACCAGCAGTTGCCCAAGACCATGTCCACACTGCTTTTAGAGAGAGTAGAAACTTGAGGTTACAAACTGCTAGTTTTTTGGACAAGTCACATTGAAGAGAAGACCAGCCTAACCTACACAGCAGTTAGTTTTGCAGCTCAGAATGAGAGTCTTTATTAGATCTATGTTTGAACTGTTTCTTAATTTGATGTGTAATAAAGCAGCACCATAAAGACAGCACGTCTCCAGTGAAGTCTAGTAATAAAGCTCAGTTTTAGGATATTTAAAAAAAATGTATAGTGTTAAAAATAAAATTAAAATTACGTTCTGAAATCTACCAAAAGTTATAAGCAATGGATAATCTGATTTGAACAGGAACTGAAACTTTTTGTTAGACATTTCTGCAAGCTTGCAAGGAAAGAAAAAGGTAGAACCAATTCAGCTACAGTTTACTCCCCATACCCAATATTACTTCCCAGAACTAACACTTTGATGATGAGAATATAATTCAAAAGTTAATATTTGAATGCCTAACACTGCATTCTGCTGACCTTGCCATAAGAAATTAGATGGGTAGCTTTGTTTCAAAGCTGATCCAAAACCTTGAATGTTAACCCACAGTCTGCATTTGCCCCGTTACACAGCTATTTTATAACACTCCAGAAAAGTTTAAAAATATTTTTGATACTCCTTTTTAAACCTTATTTTGGCAAACTACTAAAGAACCATGACAGCTTGTAAGTGTGCCTGAGAACAACCAACCTTTCTATAAGTAGAGCAAGAAATCAGTTTGCCAAGTCGAGTATGTTGGGAGCTTTCAGGAACAGGCATAAATGCCGTGTGCCCAATGTTCCACCAGTGACCTCCTCCCTATTTTGTATCTGGATTAATCTTAAAGTTATCATCAAAGCTCTCCAGGGACAGCCTTGAATTTACCTGTGCCCTCCTGGCAAAGCAGCTCAAAAACAATCCATAAAATCTTCATTCTCAGTTTTAGGAAAGGATAGCAGGGTAAAGGTAGAACAGAAAATAAAGACAGCTGCAGGTTCATTTTTAAACCACATTTTGGTTATACTAATAAAATGAAAATAATTCCCATTTTCTTACAATTTTAAGAAGTACTACGGCACAAATACGTGCTATTTTTCTGGAAAAGAAGTGCTAAAAATATTGAAAGCAGTAATTTCTGAGCAGTAAAAAGCTAAAGATGATGCTTACTCCAAATCCCACCACTGTGTTGCTTGAACAAAGTTTAAACAAAGGGAATTTAACTAAAAGTAATGCATCCATGCAGCCTCTAAAACAGTTCACATTCTCTTACCCATAGCTTGTTTAATTTTATTTTCTTAAGTGTGTAGAATTGAAAATAAACCTTCTTAAAAGACAACACGTCTGCATGTTCCGTCTTAAGCCTCTCCCACCATCTCTGTGGCTCCCAAACCAACTTAACACTAGTTAAGGGCCTCCTGTTTTCTTACACGGCCATGTGGCAACAGCTTTGCTACAGATGGTGGATAATTTAGTCACATAAAAAAGTTTGAAGCCTGCTCTTCCCCCTCCTTTACAGATAACTCTGGCAGCAGCACAGAGATTTCTCGAGGCCTGGAAGCTATTAAGGTTCATTTCAAGCACCCTTGAATGACCAGGCTTCTTTCTGGCCTTCAATCAAGCTGTCTGAGAAACAGATGTTTAGATTGGTCTCGAGTTCTCAGGAACTGACCCTGGGACACAGCACCCACACACACGGGTGAGGACATCAGCACAACAGCACACGTGGAAAAGCCCCTCTCTGGCACCCAGCTTGGGTCTTCAGCTAACAATCATCATGCACAAAATGTCATCTTCTCAACTGAAGTCATGGTGACTCCGGGTGCTCTTATTTCCCACAGCGTAAAACCACCGGTAAAAACAATGCTCCTAACAGCTAACGTACATATTCTGCAAAAATTGAAACTTAACAAAAACCACCGAGAAAAGCGCCAGGATGTTTACCCCAAAATACTTAGCAAAGTAATGAGTGAAGTAAATTTAGATAAATCTGGCAAGCCAGTAGACCTCTGCTCTACGGAGTCACAGCAAGCTCAGCATTAAATGCTTTGTACTTGAGCACATGAACCACACAGCTTTTTTTTTTTCTTTCTTTCTTTTTTTTTTTTATAAAAAAAAAAGCAATTAGAGAGTTGAAAGCTGAATAAAGTAATCTGCCATTACTTTCATAATCTGCCTGAAAATGACAAAAAGATCTTGACCTTAAAATAATAGTTTTTAAAAAGATAGGACAGATTATTATCCAGCCAGTGCTAATGACCAAACTAACCGTTTTAGTGGCAAATAACATCATTAATTAAGGTCAAGAGTCGCACCACGTTGCTCTTAGTGCTGACTTGGCAACTAAGAGTCATTTAGTACTTCTATGGATTTTTCTAGAAGTGGTGGTGTCAGAGAGTGCTGGATATCTCACTCATACACACAGCTTTAACTTGGGATGTATACTGTCGTTTTTACACTTCTGTTTTACATTTAGAAATTTAATTATAGTTCCCAAGAAAAAAGGGGGAAAGGGAAGAAGCCACGAACGCTAAATTTTCCTGCTGAAGTAGAGAGCTGAGCACAGACACGAGGTTCTGAGCAGAGTTACAGCACGCTGGTGACATCTCACCGACCTGTTGAAGACACTGGGAGTTGGACTGTGATCTCGGTCCCTTTCCCTGTCTCTGGTACGTTCCCGATCTCTGTCTCGGTCCCGGTCCCGGTCCCGATCTCGGGATCGCTCTCTCTCACGTTCCCTGTCCTTCTCTCTCCGTGCATAGTAATCCCACTGCTTGCTGGTGTCCATCAGACTAGACCATGAAGGAGCAGAACCTGCAAGGTGCGGAAAGGTGACTAAAAAAAAGACGCAAGTATTAGAAAGAACAAAATCAGGTCCCATATAAAAACTGTAATTAATACTATTTATGCATGAAAACACAAAAACGCTTGTCAGCCTCCTCCAATGACTTTTTTTTCAATCATCTTCCCCTTTTACAGAAAATTGCTAATTCTGAGCAAACCCTGCATTTTTTTCCATGATGCTAATAAAGGCCTCTGGCACTCATTTACTCAATATGAAGATGTACAGAACCAGGACATACACCACAAAGACTGTCTAAACCCTTTTGGGGAAAAAAAAAAAAGAGTGTATATTGTGCAAAGAGTTGCTGAAATAATCTCATTTTATGTGGTCCGATGGCTTTGTTTTGGGGGAATCAACAAAACAAAAACAACAAGAAAACAAGACTGCCTTTGAAACTCAGTGGTTCTGAAAATACAGCTCAGAAAAACAGGGAAAAAAGATGCTTCCATGCTTATATTCAGATGCTACTATTTTTATGTTTTGTCCTTTAATATAATGGTATTTAAAATACAATGTCAGTTACAAAGTTCTTATTCACTAATTTATATTCTATGCTTTGCCATAGAATTATCTATATTATATTCTAGTGCTTTGCCATACTTTTCTTATTAGAGAATGTAACAACAGCTTTAGAAATAAATTCCATAAATTCATACTGGGGAGAAGAAATAAAGCTCCTATTTATGCTTTGTTAAGGTATCATTTCTAATGAATACTCAGCACAACCACTATTACCACTAAAATATAATAGTTTCAGAAAATTAAGCATATTATCTTAAAGATGATATGCTTAAGAAGAAAATCAACCTTTTTAGACATCCAGCAATAGGAAGAGAGAAGGGATGTGCTTCTCCATTCCTGTCTGCAAACTCTGATATGATAAATAACTGCTGCTCTTAATGCCCCAATTGTTCTGTCCTGCCCTCCCTCTCCAGAGCCCCGTGAACGCATCCTGTTAGTGCAAAATACGGGCTGTAGTATTTAACTGGAAACAGCACTCTCTAGTGGACTTACAGTACTGAGGGATTCCCACTTTCTGCTTATCTGCTTTGCTAGCCAATGATAACATAGCCTTCAATAAATCGTTTGTTTTGAGTTCCACTTCTTTATCTATAACATGAGAACAATATTCACTTGACTCCACGGTGTCGCATCAAGAGATTAGTAGTATAATTGACATAATTATTCACTGAACAATGTAAAATGCCTTACTGGTGCTGTATTTAATGCTGTTGAGTTATAAACCCAGTGTTTTATCCTGACAGCCATGTCCAGCCTGCCTTGCCTACAACATCTGGGGCATGCCTGCCCCAGAAAGCTTTGGCAGAAGCTGAAGACAGCAGTTTGCCAAGTGTCCAAAGGAGGAATACAAGAGACCTTTTGAGAGGGCAGCGGAGCAGGAAAAAACACTTCATTGTTAAAACACATTTGCAATGAAAAGCATTATAATTCTTTAAAAAAGCATTTATAGGAGGTTTTGCCTCTAACAAAATGCTTGACACTGTTTCACTTCAGAGCTACAGACAAAATGAGGAGTTAACAGAAAAAAAATACTCTAATACAATACTATGTTGTTCAGTATACTGCCAAAACCTGAAATTCTTCTAAGGAAAGCAGCCAGAAATAGCAAAAAAACCCAGCTGGACTTTAAAGACTGCTAATTTCCTTGACTTTCCTTGGCCACTATGTCAACAACATACGTATGGTCTACAAGATGCTGGCTGCCAGAACATTTCTGATCTAAAGTGTAAACTTAGGTTTAAGCTTAAATGTATGCTACAAAAAAATTATTTATGGCAATATAAAGTTTTACGATAAATTTTGGTCACTCTGGTACATCTGCAGTAATTCTCATCAGACAGAAGTTATGTCATCTCCACCCTAATAACGTGAGATAAACCAGTTATTCGATACTCTGTGCTTTTTTATGTGTAGATTTTTGTCTTCTGCAACACAGAAGCAGCTTACTTTCCACTATCAATTGATGTTCTGTGTTTGCTACTTAAAATAAACTAATTTTTCACTTGTAATATCTTCACATGGATTATTCTAATAATTTCCTACAAAAAGAAAGACACTTCCAAACTTTAACTCTTGATTTTATCTTTAAAACAGGAAGAGCTTTGAACAATCTATAGTTTTGGAGACTTAAGTCCCGTTTTGGAGATGGTTTAAAAATTTAAAGCTGCATGATGTCACAGCATAAGGCAAACTACTAATACATCTTCTTTGTGCCTCAAAAAATACTGACTCTCAACCCGTTTCGGTAACGCTAAATTTCTTGCAAGTTCTAAGATATAAAGAACATGTAGAGCACAGAAACCCTTGAGGAAAAAGCAAACAAGCACACAATACAAGTCGCTTCCAAATGCAGTGCCATGTTGGGGCAGCTCAACAAAACTCCAAGGTCTGGTGGCAAAGGTAGCACTGATGCACTGGAAAAGCACAAAGGCAAAATAGACACTCTTGAAGCTACAAGTTAGGATATTATTTTACTATGCAACCTTCCCAGAGGGCTTGCAGTGGGAAACATGCCTGACCACCAGGGAAAAGACTCCAAGGCATGAGATTAGGAGGAGGCAGAAGAAAGGCTTGAGCCTTTATCAAGGCTGGTATTTTTTGCAGGGCCTTCCATACTCTCATCTTCCCCTGCAAGTTTGACAAAGCCACGAAACACAAAGAGTGGCAAAGAAAACAGCGGGTTGGAGATTCAGGACCAAAGAGCAAGGAGATAAAATAAGTCAGCTGGAGGAAAAGGCACTAGACTGATTTTGCAGCAGAGTAGCTAAAGGTTACAGTATCTCTGCCAAACAACTTCTCAAAGGAGAGCTACATCACTCAGGATTTCCCAATGACTGGTCTTGCTGGTTAAAATTCTGATGATATCTCAACAGTACTTGTTCTCGTTTCCAAATTCTACCAGTTCTCAGAAAATTCTCACCGATATTTGGTCCATATTATAGTGTATTATTTCTCAAAGTCACAGTTCTGCAAAGGCAGCAAGGAAAGATACCCAGCATGCAAATAAGCAAAACAATATCATTTACCAACAACTGCTAAATTTGCAACAGCATGTATCAGTTTACAATAGCAGGCAACAAGCTTTCACAATGAATCACTGAAAGGACCCGTTTAGTCTCTTAGTTAAAATCCTGATACATCAGACAATTTAATATAGCACTAGTCAAAATTTTAAAAAGCCATCAAGCTTACTCACCACTGCCATATGAAAATGCACGAACAGAACGACCATCATAGCCAGAAGAATGTCCACTGTTGAAAATAAGTGTAAAAATCCAGTTTTACCACCAAAGCTACCTCTGTCAATAAATATATACTTTTAATATTATTCTTCTGAATTCTTACCACCACAGAGATTAAAACAAAGTGTTTGTTATATATGGATTTAAGTCCTCCGTTTCAAACACTGCTAATTAACGAAGTTGTCTATCAACACAAATAAGTACATTTCACATTTTACTACAGGAGGTAAAAATAACATTCCCCCTTCTTAACTAAAACAAAAAATATACATATCATCAAAGCTGCTATTTTGTATTTTCAATAAATTTTTTATTTCAAATATTTCTTGTATCATCAGAAGTTTCTGCAGAGATACCAAACTTAATCCCCCAATCGCTTGGAAGCACTTCATTCCTGAACGAGGCCATTCCCATTCTTCCCATTAAAAAGCAGAGATGTGAGCACATCTAAGAACAGGTGGACTTCTAATGTGCAGTTCTATAAATAAACCATTAAACTAGCTACACATTTTCTAGGCAGGCTTCTTTCAGTGGCAGCCAACTCAAGTTGGGAAAAACTAGAAAGGTTAAAAAGGATAATATATACAGAGGACATAAGTCACACATCTATAACTTTTTCATGACTTTTAGCACGTCCTACATAAAACTTGAACGAGTTATCTTTGCTGTATTTAACCTAAGTATTATTTCTGTTCTTGAAGGCACTTTAAGAAATAAGTTTTGGGTTAGCTTAGTTAAAAAGCAAAAGAAAACCAATGATAACGAAAGGCCAATGCAACATCTTAACAATTTAAAGTACAAGATTTAGCTAGTTCCTAGGTTCCACAATAAATCTGATTTTTTTCACTTCTTATTTCAGAAACTATATAAACATTCACTACAAGTAAATAAAATGACCACTGCTTAACAGTCAGAAGCAGGAGTCACTCATGGCAACTGTCAGTATGAAATAATAAATTTACTTTTAGGCACATCAAATGCATCCAGACAGGGTTTTTCTCTGAATTAAATCAGACGAGGATTTTCTCAGAGATTTACCATCACCATCCTGTAGCAAATATGTTAATAGAATTTTCAATTTCAAAGGAACAGATGTCTGTATCTTCCTTCAGTAAAACCCAAAGGACTGGCAAAAAAGAGGCTTGCACTGTCTTCCTGATAAGTGAGCTTTGTACGTGGCCTGGTTTTGGCCTCTATCAAAATACAGATACATTTCAAGGACTGTGCTGGCCAAGTTTTTTTTCTTCCTTTTATATATGTATAAAAATATATACCTATATGCATCTATACATGCATGTATATTAAAAAGGTATTATAAAAATGATGTTAGATCATTAAAGCTGAACATTTAAACCTCAGCAGAAATATAAATTTGGGTTCCGTGGAACTCTGGTGTTTCCCACAGCTTACGTGGGCTTCAATCTGTGGTCAAATGGTTTATTTGTATTTATAGAAAAGGATACAGTAGCTGACAAGTACATGGTTCACTCAAGTAAGTCTTCAGACTACTAAAGAATACTTTAGCAATCATTACTTTGACTTTGCTCTAAAGTCTTGGGATTGGTATAGTCTTGTAACTCAACTGAACTAGTAAGTGGTCAAGTAACCTACTCCAAAAAATATTATCAGATTGGTGAGACTAGTAACATTTCTGTAAAAATCTGAAAATGTCTCCCCAGTCCCAGATAAAATCTGTAACACAGAGTAACGTAAGAGTCCTTACTTATTTACTTCAATTGCAGAATATTGATGATATTTTGTTTTATAAGATTTCAAAGAGATAATCACCTTTCTATTGTGGGTATGAGGGAAGGTGGTGGACCGCCAGGTGGTGGTGCAAAGCCTGGAACAATAAATTAGGTGAGGGGGAAAATAAACAACACACCAAATCAAACCATAAACACATAAAAGAACTGGGCTAAGCATGCAATGGCAAACAAATTGCACAAAAGGTTGTTCCTCACTGCATAAATGGCTTTTATTTTGTAAGACTGAGAGCTACCTTCCAGCTTAACAAAGGCAGAGTATGAAATGTCTATTATCAGTGCTTCAAAGCAAATACTTTATCATTTTCGAAGATATAATAATTTAAAAGCATAGAAAATTCATGAGTATCTAACAATATGTATTAAACAACAATCCCAACTATCTTCTGCATAGATGAGAAAATAAGACAACGGGAAAGAAGAGAAAGAAGCACAAATCTAAGAAACAGCCTGATTAGGTTCACTAGTCAACTAGCGTTTTCATACATTTTCTTTTCTGCCTGGCATCAAAATAACTAAGCCTACATCTATACATGTACTTCTGTAGTTATGAACTTTTATCTATATAACTAAAAGGAAGCTGGTAAGTTGCACATCAGTTAAGTTTTCATTTCTTAACCAAATGAGGGAAAAAAATTCTAAGCAAGTTTACCTGGTGGTGGCACTGTTATTGGTATACCTAAAAAGACAAGAAATAATATATCAGTTATAGCAGTACTGCATATATATTATCTGCAGATCTAAAATCAGATTGAGCTATCACCACATACACGACCTAGAAGAATGAAAACTTATTTTCTGTGTCCTCAGATGAAGATCTCACCTTAATACCAATTGTTAAGATTTTATGTAAGCCTTGTGAAATCCATCTATTTATTTAAATTCCTGTTCTTCAGGATCTTATTTAATTAGGGACAAAAATAACAAAGAATGAGTCTGGGTCTCAAGATTAGAATTAAATCCATAACCCTAAAATGTTTGGTATCCACAAGGAAAGTAACATCCCATATAATTTATTTGCTTATTTTATATTCCATGAGTGGAAATGAAAGGAAACCCAACTGGCCTCTGACCTTTAATAGCTTAGTATAGGAAACAGTACATCCACATGGACATAATATTCTAGAAACAGTGAGCACAACAGACTTTTCAGTCAATGCTGTGCCACGCTACAATTAATCATTCAGTTGCTACTTAGAGGGAAAAAAAACCTACTCTCTTTTCTTGTAAATACCTGAGAAAGGAGCATCCTTTAATACAAATGCATTCAAAACTGTCCTAACTTTCCTGGTTTTCAGACCTAGCTTAGCTGTCACAAATTTAACTAAAAGCTGAGAAATTTTTACCAGCCACATTAGCTGACCTAATGAAATATCTGCCTCAACATCTAATCCTATCTTACTTAATTATGAAAGGAATGACTGCAAGGTAAAAATCATTTGTACGCTTTTAAGGACATTACCTTCTCATAGTTTGCAAAGAGCTACCATTACTTCAATCACACACAAAACACTGTAAGATGAAAATAATAAACTGGACTGAGACAAAGTTGTCAGAAAACTGACTGCTTTACCAGGCACAAACCTCCTTTGGTTATGGGAAACTCTGCTACTATTAAAAATAAATACTTTCAATCTAACAACTTACTGCAAGATTTTTGGGGGAAGAGAACAGAAAACTTTGCCAAGTTTTGCCATAACTGCATAAACATCCAGACAGAAGAGCAACCAGACCCACTTAAATTAAAAACAATCTCACCCAAGTTCCAGACTTCATCATTCAGAGATCATCCTAGATGTACTGGGCACTGCATGATTAATTTTATGTATATACTATTAGTTCAACATTAGAACTAAAAGACTGCTGTACAGCAGCAACATTTAACTACAGCTACATATTATAATGTCTAGAAATGCCAACTGCTCCCAAATTGCTTTGGCAGAAGGACAGAATGAAGCTGAGGAAGAGTAATCAATATCAATGCTCGCCAACTGCTGGTGATTCCACTGACATGAATTCTTACCAGCATCAATCCTACAGGATTAACCAAATTGTGAAACCAAATTGTGGTTGCTGTCCAAACCTGAAGATTTAAAATCTAATCTCTCAGGAAAAATGGAAATCAGGAGACAAGTGAACCCCAGAAGCCAAATAATTTTCTCTTCACCAGCAGAAAAGTTTTCCAAAGTGCACTATCCTTGTTAAGAACGCTGGAAATCCATAAAAAGTTTGGGAGTGTAACATTTGAAAGACCAAACACTTCCAATAAAAATTTCTGAAAGAAAAGGAAGACTGGGAACTCAAACTGTTGCACAGCTGAAGTATTTTCTATTAATCTCTTTTGATTAATTGTCCGTCTTAATAGATTCTTCATGAGCCTACAACATGGAAAATATGCGTGTGTGTACATATATAAAATATCTCTTAATAGCAATGGTAAGAATATAAACCAGAAAAATAACAGAAGTTCTTTCAAACTGATTAATTAATTAATTAGCTTTACCCAAGTCATAAAGAGAATTCAATTGCTGCACTAAAACCAGTCTCAGCACTATACACAGAATTGCCTGTAAAACCATCAGTTAATACTCTTTACAAAAAGGAAGAAATTCTGATTAAACGATTAATATATTCCTCAGAACTTTATCTTGTGCAGTAATACAAAAAGCAATCTCATCACAAGATTCAAAGCCAAATGAAAGATTTCACTTAAAAGCCATTCTAACAAAATTAAAACAGACTTAATACAACTAATATCCAGAGATGAAATGACCAAATAATTTTAATGAATTGGTTAATATTATTGGTTAATATTAATATTATTCTAAAACAACCACAACACATAGGCATCTTTTTCTTGAAAGCATTTAAGAACATTTTAAAAGTAATGACTAATGATTAAGACATTTTAAGACAGAACCTAATTTACTTGATGGTATCATAATGGAAGAAACATTCCTCTACATTCCAAGTTAGCTAGTACCTATGAAAAGATCTAAATAAAGATCAACTGCCACAGTTGAACAAGGTACTGCAAATTAGCTGAACTGTGTAATAGCCACGTCATGTAACTCAACATGGTGTAGAAACTTCTTTTGCCACAGGCTAAACTAAGTCAAACACTCTCTCCCTTATCACAAGATAAAAAGTACACACTTACTTAAGATTGCTGGGGCTGCGCAGATGTACAGCTACTTGCTAATCCTTGGTACAAGTCTAGGCATTCAAATTTCCCAAACTTATGCAACACAAGCTCAATAGTTAAGAGTAATATTTTTTCCCCCAATATCACAAAAACATGTTAGATTTCAACTACATGTTTCAACCTAACCACATAAAACAACTTTAAAAGCCTGTTAAACAGAAGCATCCACGTTCTTCTTTAGTTAGAAATTACTCCAACATAGCAATAAAGCAAACAAACAAAAAAACACATTTTTTTGCCATAGCCACAGATCTCCTAGGAGTATTGGAGAATTTTCTGCATTTGGCCCTTTGAATCGTTCCAGGTCTTGTTCCTCAAAAAAAAGATTTGAATCACAAGAGTGAATGAATTCAGAACAAGAGATTTAACTTCAAAGCAAATCCCTTTTCAAAGGGGCTTTCGGAGGATGTTTTATATTTGGAATACTTAAATTTTCTGGCAAGTAGTACTGGTTTAATACTGGGTAAGAGTAGGTTCCCCCCACCCCACACCATTGAACCTAGGAGAGATGGCAGATTCTATTTTAGGAACAGCTTTGAAGATAAAGAGCTGGCAACAGCACAATTAAAACACAGGCCTGAAGAAACCAAATCCACAGCTCTTAATCGTTATTTTCAAATCTACTTGAAGCACGGAAGGATGTTGAAGGAAACCTTCTGAACAAGTGTATGTCATAAACCTGTCTGTAAACCACAAGACTAAAGCCAAACCTGCTTGCTAAATCTGCAACACATGTGGATTTCTTTCACCTTTAAAAGCTCAACAGGTAAGGGGTTTTAGAAGAATGGTCCAGTACACCTACCCGACATCCCTACACCACATGCGGTTGGACTATCTCTGGGGCTTCATCTCAGGCTTTTAATCATATACAACTTAGATCACCCTTTCTCTTCCACAAATACAATACTTTCTAAAAATTTGCAGTGCATCACCTGTATTATCTTATCAGAAAAGTTTTAATGCAGCTTAAAATCACAGTTAGCATCATGTTCCTCTTCTTTGTGTCCCCCCAGCAGTACAGAAACATGACAAAATTGTAAGAGCAGTATCATATTCTTTCTTCACACACCCTACTTTTTATATTTATGCACCAAAATTTGGAAAAGGGCACAGAATTATTTAATCTTTAAATCTCTTCCATTTTCTAGGTTGCACCATTTTGTGTGTGACAACCACTGATGAAACCCAGAGCTTGCCAGGCAGCAGGAGTTAATAGTTTTAAAATCATCATCAGCAATTCAAGAAAGGAATCTCTTCTATGAGGATTTAAACCCTCTAAAGCTCTTGCACAGAAACAATAATGTTACTTCATTGCTAAGAGTATCAACAGAGAAACTATTTTAAAAGATTCCCTATGGGGAGAGAAGAGCAAAGAAACTGCTCAACATTATTTCAGAACAAGTCAAACAAAAAAATTAAAGGAACAAAATGGGAAAATAAGAAAAGGGGCTCCACCTTAAATCAGTCACTTCTATAAACAAATCCTTCACTTTCCTACTCAAATAGCCCCCAAAATTTCTCCATTTATTTTCATTTCTCACTGACCATTTGTCTTAGTTCCTTGCTAAGTTCTTCTTAACTTTATTCCTTAAAATAACAACATTCAGTTAACTGCACTATTTGTGCAAATGCTCATGACATTCCCCCCAGTAAATTTCCAATAATGTAAAGTTTCAGTACAGTTTCAGTAAATTTCAACCCAGATTTACCAATGAGAAGAGTACTCAAAGAGCTTTGATTCCTCTAAGACTTGCAGACACAGGCAGCTGGATAAAAACATGAGGTGCTAATAAGACCTCCGAGTAAAAGAAAAGATACGGCACGAAAGCAATTCTTATCAGACTTTTGGGAATTCATACATACAGTGAGGGGAAAGCAGAATTAAAGCTTCTCTGGCTGCTTTGACCTTAGGCATCAGAGAATCCAACTTGAGACACAAATTTGTGGTATGCCATAGTTTTAGCTCAAAAGTTTGTAGAATGATTTGTTAACATGTACCTCTCATTAGCGCTAACAGGAGCTGAATTACAGAAAACAGCTGCTCACTTCAAACATTTTCAAGGACATAGGATCCAACAT
The DNA here is from genome assembly GCA_004320125.1 of Scolopax mira. Lineage (NCBI taxonomy): Eukaryota > Metazoa > Chordata > Aves > Charadriiformes > Scolopacidae > Scolopax > Scolopax mira. The sequence goes on from BJBW01003862.1 coordinate 71,387, forward strand.
TTAGTCTTTAGGTAATTTTTTACTACTTGTTAGTTAGAAAGTAAATACAAAAGTTTCTGTTTCTGCCTTGCAGATATATTTAAGAAAAGAGTAGAACCAAAATTCTGAAATTCTGCAGGTACAGCCAAAAGTGCATGGAATGTCTTTAATTCATTATCATCAAGCATTTGATGATAATACATCCCTCATTTTTCACACCCTCTGTGGATATTTACCTGGTGGGGGAATCAGTGGTGGAGCAGTACTGACAGTAGGAGGGGGTGGGAGGAAAGGAGGTGGTGGAAGATGGGTAGGTGGAGCTCCTGGAGGGAAAAATGGAGGTGGCTTGGTAAAATTGTCTACTTCAGGATTAGATCGTTCTGAAAGAACCTGTAAAATATCAAACTATAGTTACAATTGCTATGTCAAAAGGGTAGAAGAGAGGTTTCCTCTCTTTCCAGTTACTACAACAGGAAAGTATTACTTATACACCTAAAGAGCCGTATTCAGATGGTTTACGTTCTATCTACATCCCTACGTTCAATATCCCATAATTGCCCAGTATCTCTAAGGGTCTAAGAGCAGCCAATAGGCAACAAAAAAAGTAAGATTTGAGAGGGAATATAAGCCATCTGAGTATGGCCCCAAACACCATATTAAGCTGATTTATAAAGGAAAATATTTTAAAAATCAATATGAGAAGCATGAAAAAATAAGACTTCAAATTACTTAAACATTATGAGATCAGATGGAAAATACATGGCAGTGTTTTCAATGTAAGGACTACAATCCATTATTATCTTCATAGTTTAAACTTAATCTAAGTTGGCATGGAAACACAGCTAGGGCACCAAGCAACCTTGATTCTTCTCCACAGGTAAGTCAGGAGAGAAAACCTGTATTCAACCTTAATGCATTTTGTTGTTTCCTTAAAATAATCCAAGCCCATAAAGACTAATCTTACAATTTATAGCAAAATAATACAATATAATTTAAAAAAAAGTAATATCAACTATTTATTCCTTCACAATTTAATTTGAAAAGACTGCATTTCTCAAACTGCTTACAAAGAGGCTTTCACTTGCAGCATTAGGGTCTGGCAGGAATCGGGGAGAAATGGACAGTCAGTTTAAATATTTATCTTTGTCATTTAGTAAATAAAATGCTATCCCATGCAGATCTAGCAGAGCCAATGCTGCCTCCTGGACTGTAACACTGTTAATTTCCTTTTGGTAAAAAGTCAGCCAAAACATTTATCTTTTGAAAGATACCAAATATTTCATCTTAATATATTTCAATGAACTGCCACAACTCTCTTCCTGAACTTAAAGCTACTTTTGTTTTATTCATTTATACACACTGAAATGTTTTAATCAGAAGCTATGGGGGAAGCCAAAATGTCTTCTAGTCAAAGATAAGTGTGCAAATCTGCAGTATAAAACCTGTATGTTGCTGTTTTCGTTAGCACGTCGTCGTCCTTCCACCCTGCTGATAGTGATGGTCTGTCCAATCACATCTATTGTGCCAGATAATCGCCTGCAACACAGGACAAACCAGAATCAACAAGCTGGATTAGAAAAGGGAAAAAAAAAAAAAAAGAAAAAAGTCTTATGGACTTCTCTCATTCTAAATGCCAAAAGTTTCTTCTCCTGTATAAAACATAAAATCGTTTCTGAAGAATATTTGAGTGTGTAGAACTAAACAACGGAGCACTAAAGACTCCTGTAGGACAAAAACTGATTCTCCACATTCTCCTTCCATCCCCTACAAGATAGCAAATCTACACCTCTATTCAGATAAATGAAAAAAAAAACCCAACACCAACAACACAGTGAGAAACTCAGTGAGAAAAAAAATGTATCACACAGAACAGCTACAGGAATCTGAAGTCAAATAGTTATAAGCTAATCCTTAGAAACATTTTCTAAACTGCAAGATACCATCCTGGAAGATTCCATGGGAGATCAAACAAAGGTAAATTAGGAGGCAGAAATAAACAGAAGCCAACCCTACCATGTGTACTATCGATATTGCAGAACATACTGAACAACATCAGCCACCATCTCTCTTGTCTTAAAATACACAGTCTTAGTATCAAAGAGTAAGTATTTTCAACTAGTCGACACCGAGTCATAGGTTAAACCTTGCACAGAACTCAAAGGCATCTTAGAGCAGCCATTCACACTTCTGTTCCTTAGTCTTACAAATGCACGATGTGTCACTCAAAACCCTCAAACATTCACCTTAGCTATGCATTATGTTCACCTTCTTCAAAGAAACCGGCAGCAGCAGCACAAGACCCACCTCAGTCTCCCTTACAACCCAATCGAGCGACAACGGAACATAATGCAAATTCAGAACTTACCTTAGAAGCAGTTAGTAATAGATTTTTAGAGAAAGATGACATGAAAAGCGACATGCATATACACATTCTTTCCCTCTCGTTTTCTGCCAATCAAAAATTTAAGGACTTCCCACGCAACTGTAACTAATAGCCCCTGATTAACTTACATCTGCACAATCTCTTTTGAACACACTTTTGCTTTTAATCTCCAATGAAGAGACCTGTTTCAGCTATTTTTTTTCCTGACAATTGTCCTTGGTGCCCTACATTACTTGTGTTTGAAAAAAATGTTTAAAAATATATAAAAATCTCCCTGTTCTCTAGCAGTGTAGTATTAATGGCACCTCTGCTGTATCTCTTCTCTGTTGTCTCTTTCCCAAGCTGAACCAATCTCCTCTTACAGGTGTGAGGCTGTAACTTCCATTATTCATTTAATCTTTCTGTGGACCCTTCCTACTTCTGCTTTACCTATCCATGCCTGACATAAATGGAACTACAGATAATATTCAGCTCTCAATGAATGCTTTATGTACTACCATAATGACTTTTCTTCATTCGTTCCTCACTGCTAATGATTAATTAATTTTCTTATTTTGGCTAACACTGGAAATTGAACTAATATTTTGGGATGCAACAACATTAATTCCAAGATCTCTTTCTCAATGGGTATAATTATTAATTATTAATTTTAAGAAATACATCTTATTCAGAAGAATGCCACCTGGTATTTAACTTTTCAGTGATTTCAGTTCACTATGAACAAGTTATTCCTGTTCACACTGGAGTCAATGTGTGAATTTTAAATGCAAATATATCTCACTTTAGTTTCCAAACCCATCAATCTATTAAGCTTATACCTATTAGACTTAAGCTGTTCCTACTATAAAATTCTTAACTCCTATGTACATATTCACATAGCCTGGTAAGAGAGGTATCTCTAAGCTCCCAAAATCATCTGGTATTGTGGCCACACAGCTGTGAACTGCAACTTTATTTTTAACTTTCCAAAGCAGATTAAAAATACTACACTGAAGGTAAAGATATGATGGCTTCCCATTGGATACAAACACTAAAATTTAATGCATGATCAATCTTTCAAAATCTTCAATAAATCAACAACGTGGGAATATAATGACAGTAAAGGAGGACTCCAGGTGCCAGATCAGTAAATAATACGACAAGGGTCTGAAGGTCATCTACTATAACTAAAACCTGGTACCTGAGACAATGGGGAACCACTAGTTTGAAGAGAGGAAGAATCTAAACTACAGTGAACTTTCCTGTTTGCAGCCCCAAAATAAATGAAACCCAGAAACCTAGCCTTATAAAGAATGTATAACTCTAATATTCTTATGCAGACAGAACAAAACCTACCTGTATTGCAGCCCACAGTTAATTTCTAAAAGAGGTTAAAAAGCAGGATTCACTTACGTCAACTCCATTAGAAAATGAGGTACAAAATTACATTGCTAATGGATGAGAGAAACAAAGGTACATCTGTGTCACACCTATAAGGAAAACCATAGTAGAGAAAACTGACGATATTTACCAATAGCATGATACATAACAAAGTAAAAAAAGACTGTGGAAAAAAGACTTTCAGGAAATTTCAGAAGAGAAATGCATAGAAAGAAACAAACTGCCTAGTTTTAGAAGAGAAGTTCTTGTATTTTTTTCTCTCTAGTGGGCTACTAACCACATTAATACAAAGAGCAGGGAAAACAGCTGGAAGGTGGGATTACAAACTCCAAGTTCTGCCAGACTGATACCTCTGACCCCAATTGTTCCAATACCCAGATTCCAAAGCAGCTGAAAAGGACACAGCAGATACTAGAACATAAAGGACCAATTAGATCTCCCAAGGATAATCTAAAGTTCCTTTGCAGACTGCATACTGAGGATGACCCAAATGCCTGTGCTCTGAACGTTGCAATAGCTGGGTTTAATGCTTCTGCATGGATTTTAACAGAAGCTCATGAAGCACAACAGTTTGGAGGAGAAAAAAAATTGAAAGTCCAATGGTACAAGAGTCTGAGAACACACCTGCAAACTAAAATGGTATATACTATACAGCAGCCTCTCCAACAAGTTTCAAGAATTCTCTTATCTTGGCACCGCCACACTTTGGATCATAATTACTTTGTTTTTATTAATTAAATTGGAAACATAGGCATTATAAAACAGTTACTAAGGCAATTGTTTCACTACAAAGGAAAAAAAGGTAATTTGTCAAACAACAAAAATTTGTGTCAGTCTTTACTCTGACAGCTCATTTGGTTTCAGAGTTGTATGACACTGGTTTTCCTCCATTGCTTGTATCTTAATTAGCTACACCTCTACTCTATAAAACTCATTTTACCTAGCTTTAGTCCTTGTGTTTGAGAGATGACTCTTCTACAGCAAGAAGTGCCTCCTCAGGTGACTTCCTGCTTGGTTCACTCCACTATTTTACAGGGTTTCCACTTGGGAGTTATGTATTTCCTATTAAGACTCTTTCTCTCTTTCACTGCTTGCACACTGCCAGCAACTCTTGGAATCAGCATTGAAAACAGAGCCCATGGACACCAGCACAAGAGAACTGGGCATGAAAGTAGTATGTGCATCAACCATACTACAATAACACCATTTTGGCTTGGGAAGCAGCCCAAACATGACACTGCATGATCAAAGGAACAGATCTAGACTACCAGTTGGTTCCTGGGCATCAACTTTGCTGATATGAACAGGGGTTTAATTTAATTTCTTCTAGAGTCTGAAGAGTACACCTATATTCACTCATTCTTACCCAACTGGTGCTTTATGATTATTTTTCCAATAAAGTTTTATAGTGGTATGCTCATAGTTCTTCCCAATAGCAGCCAAGAGATTTAATTTTTGTAATGATGCATGAGTTCAGCAATTTGCCATCATATCTTGCACTTGACAAATTCTCTATTTCCAAGACTGCAATAATGATTTCATTAAGTACCCCACTAAAGGAGCTTGAAATGGAACAAGAGAAAGCATATGTTCAGTTGCAAACAGAGCAGCAGATGACACCACGGTCAAAACCATAATCTTCACAAAGGCAAGAGAGACATCTGAAGCGTCTGGAATTTAACAGTTCAGCAGTTTTGTAAAAGGGGTAAATCTGAAGGCTTGGATCTTGCTTAAGTTATAGCAAGTTGGCACATGGGGAAATTTCAAAGCCTCCCCAGCCCTTACCTAGCTTAGCTATAAGATGTTAAGCCGGCGTTACCGGGTTCCCATCACAGTGCTTTTTGCAAAGAAAAGAAAGGGTTTGGTTTGTCCCTTACACGATCAGGGCACCTGGGATACAGATGCATTCCCAATGGATACACTCAACATAAAAAGGCAATCCACGCGTGTGGGAAGCACATGAACCCACAGCAGAGTTCATGCAGAGTGTAGCTTGAAAGGAACATTCCATCGACTCAGTGAGTGATATCACTCTAATTAGAGAGCAATTATTTATGAGCTATTTGCACTAGGAATACCGCCCTCCGTGGAGATTTAATTCAGAATGATATCTCAATCTCATTTGGCAAGTAGATTTTATTTAGGTTTAACAGAGTAAAGAGGAAGGGGGGGAAAAAGAGGGTAAAAATAAAAAAGACAAACCCAACTTTACTCTGAAGTCATAGCTTCAGAAATCACTTATCCCCACCACAAGTATTACAAATAATGAATTGCTTTTTGAACCGCCTCACATGCACTTTTCTGAATTCAGAAACAGCCTAACTACTGGATGCCACATTTATTCACTAAACTTATAGTCTAGTCTAAGAATTATAGTATGCTTTAAAAACCGTATTTAATATATTCCTGTGTACCTTCTTGTCTTGGTTATGTGTTTTATGCTTTATTTTCCTCCTCTTGAGGACAGCCTCAATTTTGCTGAGCTCATTTGCCACTGATTGATATAATTAAGAAGCAAACAAATTTAATACAGAAATCATTGATATATGAAATTGACTTTTTTTTTCAAAATAACATCTGAGTTTTCATCATTTAGTCTCAAAAAGCTGTTTATGAAACAAGAGAAACCTGTATTTTTTCCATAGTAATGACTTATCACAAATCCATTTCCTATAAAAATTCTGTTTACAGAAAGGCCCAAGCACAGAGGAAGCTGATAAATAGCCCATTGCACTGACAGGCTAATTTCTCTGAAAGAAAAATTCATTTGAATGTAATGTGGTCTTTTCTAATAACCCAAAAAGCATAAATGGAGGATGAAAAGCTAAGAGCTTCTGACAAAACAAAGTTTAGTGATGGAGAGTTATTCCAGATATTACTGGAATGAGAAAATGCCAGCTTGTAAATGAAACTTCTGATTACTTCTCTATTACTAAAGCAATATTATCTCACAGTCCCTGAAAAGTGATGTAAGGAAAAACACTGGTCTATAAACAAGTAAGATTTCTTTGTGATCTGGTTGATTAGGACAGGTTTGAAATATGTCAAATTCTTTCCTAGAAAGCCCTACACTCAAAAGAGATTCCTTCAGGTTTTTACCTTAATTGTGACTATGTGCACAATGAATCTTTAATTAACTACCCCTAGAGAACAAACATTCTATTTTATACCATATTGTTTGCATATGATGTGCACTTATTAAACCATTTCCATTATGCTCTAACTCCTTCAGGATTATACAACAGTGTATGCTGTTCAACAGCCCTAAACAGCACAGAATTGAGACAAGAGGTTCAGGTGTCATTTCTAAACAACTAATAGCTCAGCAATGATTAAAGCAGTCATCGTTTACAAACTGAAGCAAAATTTCTCACACAGACACATTGTATGAAGAAGCACTGAATTTTGCTTTGAATTAAACATTTAGGATGCAATTGTAGCAAAGGAGTAACTTATTTGCTGGTGAGCAATAGTTCTGTTTGTATTCTGTAAGCTACAACCTCCATAGTGGTAATGAGCAACAGTCTTGCTGACCTCAGAGATTATTTTTTTCTTTTGGAGAATCTCAACTGCAACCATATGCAAACATCTTCTGTACTCAAACTACAAAGGTAAAAACAGCTGGCACAGAAGTATTTTAATGTTTGTTTACAAACAATTAAAAAAAAAGCAAAAAACCACAAAAAGTCTGTCCTCAGATTTCCCATTAAAGAGAAATATGTGCTGCAACATTTATGTGTAAAAGTATCCACAAAGCAATGTTGGAAGCTCCGAGTAGTAAATGGGGAATTAAAATGTTAAATAAGGATCATGTGATCATGTCCTGATTCCCCTCACCCCTTTACCTTGATTAGCATGATTTGTCCCTCCCAATTTGTTCCTGCCACTTTGTGACGCCTCAACTGGCTTTTCAGGACCCAGTGCTTGTCTGTGAATGAGATGAGGTGCTGCTTGTGATGAGATAAATTGCTGAGGTCCTTCTTTCCTTGTGTCTTTATCCATTCTGCTCTTTTAATTCCTCTTGTCCTCATGCCCAGCCTCTTACCAAGCCCCACACCGACGCTGCTCTACCCACCTGCATCACTTTTCCCTCCCTTTCGACAAATACACCAACTACTGCCAGAAGCTGAGAGAAGTTTTACTGCTACATGAGAAATGCTTCCAGCAATTTCACAACAAAGTTATTACAAATACCTCATGGCACAGAGGCAATTATTTTAAATTATCAAAGAGCTGGATCGCCAAAAAACTTCTGCCTACCTAAAACTAACATTTTAATTGAAGAAAAAAAAAAGTCCAATCCCATAGAACACTGCCTGGTTATAAAGAAATAAGGAATGCAGGCTTTTATATATGGAAAACAGTAGCTGTGTTCTGGAGAAGTCATTCACATAGAAGTATACAGTTATGACTTATTCATTCACTGAGCTACTCTCAGACTTTTGAGCATGCAATTTTCTTTCAAAATCTCTTCTGACAACTTGGTAAAAATATCTTTTCCTTTACACAATAATTTATTTTAAGCAAATGTATCCAAAGGAGAAGATATTACATATGCAAAGAAGTCAGCTTTGCTATTGCAACAACTTACAATATTCACATTAACCGAATATAAACCAACTTATACTAACCTCTGGAATGCTCAAGTGCTACAACTGGAAACTTACATTTCCTCTTCTATCTAGACAACAGACCAACTTCACTTACTAGCTTCTCATTCTTAAAGATATATGGGTTTCCTAACCTTTGGTAAAGTAAAATTAGTTCCTGAAGAAAACGGACACATCTTGAGTTTGTCAGGAAGGCTCTGATTAACAATAAATATATTAAGTTTAAAACTTAAAAAAATGAGAAAATGGTCACTTAAACTTGGGATTGCTAACTTCAGGCAGAAAAAAAAAGTATCACATAAAACTATGGTATAAAGACACTTGTCCTAGCTAAAGCCTACAGCATGCACATGTATCACCTTATTCTATTAAGCTTTCTCACAACAAATGCAAATTTCACAGTATCACAGAATTTAAGCAGAGTCTTTTTCCACAACTTTAAGCTTCATTACATTTCAATATCCTGGTCATTAATTACTTTCTAAAGTATTTTAGAGATTCTCTGTCCACCAAAGGATTGAAAACCCGTAACAAAACCTGTACTAGATACAGATTTAGAATCTTTATCCTGTGAATAGTATGTTCAATTTTGAGAACTCTGTTACAGGAACATCACGTATCAGATGCAATTCAAAAAAGAAAAGTTAAAAAAAAAATATTACAGAATTAGTAAAAAGTTGGGAAGACTTTTACTACTACTTAGACAAGAAAGATGGAATAAAAACAACCCACCCTAAAATTGACTAAAACCAGAGCAGTATATCCTGATAGCTCAGAGAATAATTTAGGCTAATAAGGAGGAATATTCTAGAAGTGAAAAAAAAACATAGGCAAGAGTATTAATATTAAGCAAGATTATTTTTTTTCCACCCAAGAGAAATGTATTTGGGACTGGAACTGACTCTTAAAGAATGGAATAATTGAACAGGAGTGCCTCTGAATCAGTCTGCTACTTATGTATGCACTGCTAAAGCCAAGTCACAGATGCTCATCTTTAACTACTGGTGACGAAAGCGTTGAACCTGCTCTACCTCTTGTACCATTTAATTTGCACAGAACCAAACCTCCAAAACAGGATCACTTGATAACTAAGTAAAGGAGAAGCATGGATCCAGCCTAAGTCATGGATTCAGCCTAAGTTAAGTGCCAGATATCAAGCAGCAATAGCTTACATATAAAGGACAGAACTTGTTAAAGCCTGGGGCAGGGAGAAGGGGAAGAATCCCTAGTAAGGAAACAACTTTTCTCATTTCAAAGAAAGTAAATAGTAAAATATTAAAATATGGAGAAGCTAAAGCTGTCGTGCCAGAAAGAGACTGGGTTCTGGGAATTCTTGCAGCGTAAGTCATAGCTGTCTGATTCCTTCTTGTTTGAGAAGATACGTTAGCTAATACCCATAAAGAAACTAGCTAAAAATATTTTGTTGGCCAACCTAATTCTACACTAAAAACACAGTGTCATCAACACTTGGATTTTTGTGGCTGCCTTGCTGTTTGGTCCTGTTGTTTTTTCTCCCCTTTTCCTTCTACTTTCTCTTTCCTGAATAGCCTAGAAGGCTTTATACAGTATGCATGTGTAATGGTGACTGAAGGCCAGAAGTGATAAGGATCACTCTTCCCCTCATTTCTACCTGTTATGGAAACAATATTTTCCTTTTTTTCCTAAAAAAATCATTAACTTCAAATACACAGAGGTAGCAGAATAAAAAGTTTTTTGGTCTTGAGTTACAACTGTCTAACTGACCTGTTTGTTGGAATTCCTGATTTGAATAAGGCGGGAGGAGATGTGAAATCAGCTTTGGTCGACTGCACTGCCAACTCTTTCTCCAAATTTCCAGTTCTGCCCTGCTGTACCTTCAAAATAATGTTTCATCATTAGTTTAACCTCAGAAGTGTAGTAGCCCAAACACTCAAAATAGCACACAGCCAACACAGAAATATAGTAAGTTTAATCAGATTTAAAAAAAACCTGTCACCTTTACACACCCAGTAAGATTCTGTATTTTATAAGGCTATATTACTTAAGTACCATGTTAAATATATATATATATATAAGCTTTATGCCAGAGAACAAATTATTACAGAAGATTAGATGGTTTCAATATTTATTTTCCTAGCATTTGATTTGGACGTGAACACACCAAGCTGATTTTCTTGTAGAATTTCCTGTATGAACAAAATAACATCTTAATTTTTAAAGGACGCAAACTTATTAAGATAATAAAAATCTTCATAATCTTAACAGCGGTATCTAACAAGCCTGCTACCCAACAACAAACCATAAAACAAGAAACTGAGTGGATTCTCTGTCTGCCTTACTGACTATGAGATCTAAATTTCCAAATCATACCAGGGAGTCACCTCACACTCTGGCTTATGCAAACTTTGAAAGATGTTTCATTCGTTCAGGCTAAACACTGAAAAACTGTACTGCTGTTTCTGAAGCACTGCAAAATTCCAGAGGCCTATTATTAAAGCTATGCCAGAACTTTGGGGCAAGCACTTCAGCAGCACATTAGACAGGAAAGAAAAGCCTACGTGGGTTAGCATTAAAGACAAACCGGTTCTGATTCCGTTTTGAAAGACAGTCCCACTGCATCAACCCCGCGGCCACATCACTCTGCAGAGCTACCTCCCTCATGGTGTAACATCACACGGGCTGGGAACTCACAGCTTCTGGTTGGCAAGTGAACTACTAAGGGTTTGCAGAATCTCACTTCTAAACACAGGCATCTCTTTCCCACCCCTCAAAAAAACCGCACGTAAATAGTTAAGATTCGTAACAAATGGAATTAAACTTTAATATCCAGAAAAATGAAAAAAAAGAAAAAAAAGACCCAACCTCAATAGGTTTGGTTTAAGCATTTAAAACTCCAAAAACTCTGCAAGACTCTGCATTAGTTAATGAGCAACTGGAGAATGTAAGAGACAAAGTCTTGCCAGTTACAGAACATTAATCCAAACATATCATGTAAATTACATGAGACTCAGTATTTCACAAGAGCGGAAAAAAGTTAATGAAATTATTTAATAATTACATGTAAATTCTTTATAAAACACGTGACAAACCATTACTTCAGACTCTTACAACACAATTATTATCTGTACTGGTTGATCATTGGACCCCCTGAGAGTCAATACTGAGCTAGGAATAGGAGACACTTTGCTTTGGAATTCTTATCCTTCTTCCTTCAGGACATCAGTTCAGAGAAATTTTAAGCATAATCAGTTGCAAAAGGTAACTCCCATTGCCCACCACTTCCACCATTCCATAACACTATTATAATAATAACTGAGGAAGGCAAAAAGCCCAAGGGAGCTGCTTATCTGTTCTTGCTAAGAAAAAGTGAAAATGACTGGATACCCTCCAGTAGCATCTGAGGGCAAACAAAAATACCTGTACATTGCAAATAAGTAAATAAGCAAAATAAACAACCTTTGTATTCTAATTTCAACTTTAGTGTCTAACAAAAGAATAAATGAGAAAATGAGAACTTGAAAAAAAAAAAGTGTAATCCTTAAGATAAACCCTGTCACAGAGATTTTTCTGCTTTCTGAAAATCAGCATTTCCTAACAGAAAAATATATAATACTGTATAACTTGATTAAATATAATAAAATATAACTTGAATTATTGCCATCTAATTCCCAAAGGACAACAGAAAAATATGGAAGATTGATTTTCAAATCTCAGAGTTGCCAAAGTGTTATAAAACACAATAAGAGCTGAAAGGCTACAGGAAAAATAAACATTCCATAATCTACAAAAGCTTCCCCAGCACATCTGTACAAATTCTATAATCTGCACAAGTAAATGCACTACGACTAAAAATAAACCATCACACGAAGGAAAATTAATTTCACTGAGAAATTGGTTAGTTCCCCAGGCCATTCATTAACTCACATGCTTGTAGAAAGGTGATGAACAAAGCAAGACTTTTTAATCACCATTTTGTGACATATGCAGAATGTCACTGACGTAAGAGGAGAGTCTGAAACAATGGCTACGTCCATTTCAGTTGTTCTTCTATTGGTCTGTGGTGGCACGGGAAGCAATACTCAACAAAAATGACAGCAACCAACAAAAGTTTACTAAAATTCACCTTAAAAAGATGGTATCTGCCATCGAGAATCTCTGCACTTGGTCTTACTTCCATAGCCTTGTCTTCAGCCTAAGTTAAATAACACATTGCCCATTAAGATACCATCCAACTCTCAAGAGATGGGCCACAATCTGAATAATGGTACAGAGGCAATCTAGCTGTAGCTAGTCTGTCACACTACCCACACAAATCTCCAGGGAAGCAACACAGCAACACTCTAAGGCTCAAGGTGGGGAGTCAGGTACAACAACCTCTAACAAACACACTGAACTGGACAGAACAAGCTTACGACACACAAGCAGCTTTACAGGGGAAAAAGCATGGAGAATACCACAAAAGTTGTGCTAATTACCGTAATTTTATTTGTGGTTGAGGTAACTGGTAAAATTTCAAGACCCATTCGTATCCTCTTTTGTTTTTCACAGTAAGCTTTCCAGGTATCTTCATTGAACCCATAGTTGAAATAGTCAGAGAGATCAGCCCCTTTAAATAGAAAAGCATAGATTTTTATGGCATTACAAAGTTCATCTTTTCCTCACTGAAAATACATGCATCTCTATTTATAGCATCAAAATAGATTAGATATTGATCTAAAAACATACTACTGAAATATACAATACAATCATACAATACATCAATACATACAATACAATACAGCAGTAAACACGGAGTATTCATGGTTAAGACTATAAAAACACTAAAACTTAGTCAGAAAGATGACCTTGCCTAGCATTCTGTCTCAGGGATCAAGAGTAGACACAGAATATAACAGGATGTTATAATCCCTGTATCTTTACAATAAGATACATGTAAGATGTACAGGTTTGCTGTATGTTCAGTGAAGAGCATACTTTTTTGTATGCTTTGCATGTTCTGTATTTGATTTCTTGTTTCATTTTGACTCCTAGCTTCATTTGATGCCATGAAGGCATTCATAAAGGTCTCTCCCATACATTAAAAATGTAAGGTAATAGTTCAAACATAAGAATATTATCAAAGGCTTCTTTTTTCCATTTTATAGACACTATTTGCATTGCCAAAACAATATACAAACACTGGGAAAAAACCTATACACAGTAGCCAAGATGTACTGTCACTAAAAAAAACCCAACTAATGCTGGCATTAGACAAGTCTGGCCAAATCACTTGATCCAACCAGACAATACACACAGGAGACTTATGGAAAGCCCATGTGGTACCACCCTCTTCAAAGCTTATGGATGTTTATACATGAATACAAAGAAGCACAAACACCACGTTTCACCATTCTTTATGCTCAAACCTGCTAAGAACTATTTCCAGTTTTGCTTTATCTTCTGTCCTATGGCACAGACCAATAGCAGTAATCTCCACAGAGGTACAGACTTCCAAGGAGAGTTCAGGATATACACGTATTTTAAAAAAAAAAAAAAAAAGGCTATGTCCTACAGTCTCTTTTTCTGACATATATATGGAACATCTAGTAAGAAACATGGCACACCTACACAGCACAGTGGCAAGAAGTAACTTAGCTGCTTTTCCCAAGTTATATTGTACAGTATCTTCTAGCTATGAGGTAGATAATATATTCATGCAGTAAATAGGAATTTGGATTAAAATAACGTACATAATACCTACATGTCAGTTAACATAAACCAGAGCATTACCTGGCTTTCTCCAAGGTTTATCTTCAAAAGAATCTAAATCTACTTCCAGAAGGGGTACACCATTAATATTCCCTGGTGCATCTAGATCCACACCTTTAGCTTTTGCACCTGTGAAGGTAAGTGAGAAAGTCAGAGCCTTCTGTCTCTGCCAAGCACAGTTTTAACAGTACTAACACACAAAATAGAAATAAAAAGTCAGATTTAAATTTATCAACAAATTTTTGAAGTTAAAATTATTTCCCTCGTGCAAAACAATCAAACATTTTTTTTTCATTTTTATTAATATTACTGTGTAAATTTTCTTACCAGAAGATCCATAAGCCCGTCCTCCCGTCTTAATATTGAGGTTCACAGGTGCCGCTCCATAACTTAAAAAGATTAACAAAACTGAATTAGACAGAGAAAACTCATAAAACACATGTAAAACACAAACCAAGAGTTAGCTAGATCCAGAAACAAACTAGACCCAGGCTCAATCGTCATCCTGAATCTCTAGCTTTCCAAGCTGGTAACACTGTAAAAGTAAAGAGATCAGCCTAGGAGGAAGAGAGTGTACCTTTCTATGCTCAGTGGCAACTTCTCCAACTAATAAACAGTTGTGAAGCAAGTCCCAGTCACTCTTCCTGAGTTGAAAGGGTAAAGACCTTGATAGAAACAAGAATGGACAGGACCAGGAGAAGAGAGAAAGGAAAAATGCAGTTCATTTAGGGATACAGATGACACTCTGCGGATTAGCATAAAACCAAAGTAAATTTAAAAAAAAAAAAAAAAGAAAAAAAAAAGAAAGGGTTTAGACAGATCTTTTCCCCTTTTCATAATTATACCATTTAATCTCTACAAAAGTGGAAAATACAAGCATTTCTCTACAGTGACTGAACGGCTGTCTGTTTCAATGTACTTGTAGTAACCACCTGTCTTTGTGACATACAGAAAACTATGTAACATTTCACTTTCTAAAATACTTGAGAGCTTTCTTTATAAAAATGCACTCAGAAATCTAGATTCTGAACTGATCTAACTACCTTCAGAATTATAGTATTCTTTACTTGGAGCATTAAGAGCTGGCTTTCACTGCCATTTACATGCAATGTAGCTTATCCCTACGGGTTGTATCAAAGCATAAAAATAATAAGATTAGCATATAATTAGAAGGCAACGTACAGTTTACAATCTCACATCCATGAAGTTTTAGTTTTCATTCGAGTGCTACAATAGTACAAAATTGACACAAATCATTCAACCTTCTGATCAGCAATGTTGCATTTGTGCATGACTTTGTCAAACAAATCTTACTCTTTTTTATTAAACAGCAGTTAATTACTGTCTAAAAAATCTTTTCATCCTATAAAAGGAACTTGTTATACTGAAGCTAAAATGAACAGCAACACTGAGATTGTTTTACATTACTGCCCTTCCGTGAACTTGCTGTCCAATTTGCCCAGAAAAAAGGTTTTTCAGAAAACAACCATTTCTATAGAAAACTTTCTATTCTAATTAAATTTAGGATCATTCGGTCATTGTTTTCTGTACTCAAGAGCACCAGCAAATCCACTGAGAATATAAATCTAGTTTTGCTTTAGACTTAAAAAATTTGACATCACCGCCTATACCACAAGCATACTGCAAGCTATTGAAAGCAGACAAATAAAGAAGTGGAAGAATCGCTACTTTTTTACATTACATTGATTTTCAGTTAGTATAGGATATGACATATTGAAAGTTTAAAAATATTGTTTCCAAAACTGAGTAAATCACCTGCATTCTAAAGTTAAGAACCCAATAATATACATGAGTCAGAGCTACCTGCAGACCTGTCATAATTCTATTAAGAAATTACACCCTAGTAACTCTGGTTTTAATAAGCATAAAACCATTAGGATTGCCAAGACAAACAAGCAAACCACTTCCCACAGAAAACTTCCATGTAATGAAAACTAATATTTCATAATTTTGAGTAAAATTAACACTGTTCAATTAACACTGGCAGCTCCATCCTCATGTACATTAAAATCTTATTTGAGAACATCAACAGGAATTGCAACTATAGAGGTCTAATTAGAACTGTACCCTCTACAAACAGGACCAAGGACAAATGTTTCTAAGGTTCTCCATGCTTATCACTCTATCATTTGCAACAAAAATGTCACTGTCACAATAACAACCCTGGAAGTGCTATGTAACATAACCACTCCATTCTAAAAACAAACTCTCTACTATACAAACTTGATACAATTATTTCTCAAAGTCTGGAAACAAAATTTAACTCATACAACAGCTCTCCTTTTAAGACATTTCATTGTATTCATGTCACTTTTTTGTTTTCAAGTCACTGTATCACTAAAAACATTGTTAAAGAGCTGGGACAAAACTAGATTGAGACTAACTATGCATACAATCTGACATTAGCAAGTATTAAAGAGCCCAAATTAATAATTAAATATACTATTGATAGTTCCCCCAATTATTCTTTGCAAATAACTTACCTATACTGTGGGGCGCCTGTTTTAATATCCCCTATGGTGACTTGAACATCATCTTCATCATCATCACTATCACTATCACTGTCATCCTCAGCCTCTGCCACCTTCTACGAAAGAAAAAGTTGTGGCTTAGACAAAAAGCAGTCACTTACCTTTACAGTGGAAAAAAACTACCCAAGAAAGTTCTCCTTTTGCTAGACCTCAGAACTGAGTAGAAGGAACAGTAAATTTAAGAGGCTCGTCTACTGAAATGCTACAAGTATCTGAAATAACTGGATCAAAATAAGGAATATCTGAAATACTAAGCTCTATTTCTGAAACATGACATTTCCTAAATAAGCGTAAAATAGTTTCCACTATCAAATATCCTTCTTCCCTCTATCTAGCTTGTACACACCAGTTCTACTCTTATCTTGTTACCCAGGAAAGAACATAAGGTTATGCAAGACTTGCTTCTTCCCATCCTCAATTACATATCCAGGGTGAATCAAATAAATGTTTTCCCAGTTGTAGACCAACACCGCGTTTCAGAAAAATCTGATCAGTTCCTAAATCAGTAAACTATATAAAATACCCGAGATTTTTCAGGCTGAAAAAAAGAGGCAAGAGCACACTGCATGCTCTTCTATCCCACAGCATTCAAGCTTGCTGGTAAATAAAAGTCATGCCAGTTCATACCAAGAGTTCAACTTGTTTTGGGTTTGTTTGGTGTTTTGGTTTGGTTTTCCCCTCCCAGACACAGCAGGGGAGAGAAAAAAACAGGTTAAACACATAATGCTCCCCCCCCCCCAGCACTCTTTTAGCTGCTGACTATTATCAGCTCAGGGCATTTCCTAAGCCAGTTATGGTTTGTCTACTTAGTAACTCCCAATGGATTTTTCTCTCAAGTACTTGCCCAGACTTCCCTTCGGCTCATACAAACTCTCAGCAGCAACGCTCTCTTTGGCAAGGAGTCCCATATTACTGTCTGCTGTATTAAGATCCAACCTCTTTTATTTGTTTTCATCCTGACTCCTACAACTTTCATTGAACAGTCCCAGTTTTCATATGGAAGGGACTGTAAGAAGTCAATCCTTATTTACATGACTGTGAGAAGTCAATCCTTCTCCATACAGGATTTTGTTACCCTCCATCAATCCTGTGTCTGCCTGTCTTACAGGCAGAGAAGTCCTTGCCTACTCAGCCATTCTTTGTATGGAAGCTGCCTTGATTAATCTTGCTGCTCTTCTACTCTCAAGTCTTTACAGTTGAAGTAAAGCCTTTACAATGTGAGCAGGACAGAACAGCACACATAATTCAGGGTGTGACTGAACCTTGAATTTATAGTATAATGATACCTCCCATTTTGTTCTCCATTCATTTTCTATTACATACCAAGGTTTAACTGCTTTTTAGACTCCAGACAAGCATCTAAGCATCAATTTCATGCATCTTTCTATGTATGTTGCTGCATTCCTCCTAAGTGGTAATGATCAGCTCAGAGACCACTGTTTTATCTGTAAACCTGTTTGTCTTCCTGTGAACATCACTCTTCCTTTTCTGTACAGAATTTCAATAACCATTTATTGACCAGTCAGCTCTTCAGACAGTACTTGCTATTATTATCTTGAATAACTTTGTAGCATAAGAAAATTGCGTGATCCCACAAATTATCCCTTTTCCAAGTAATTTATAAATACATTAAACAGCACAGGTTACGCATAACATTCCAAAGAATCCCCACTGGAGGTGACCTTCCTTCACTGAAAATGGAACCTTTACTCCTACCCTCTGTTTTTCATCTTTTACACATCGTGTAGGACTTATTCTATAGCTGCCTAGCTTTCTTAAAATCCTTTCATGAAAAACTTCTTCAAAAACTTTGTGGGATCCAAGTGAACTTTATCAGCTAGTTCACATACCCTTATTCACATACTCGTTGAATCCTTCAGCAAGAGGCTGAACACAGGGAAGCCAAATTAACTCTGCCCAGGCAGGTTGCAGTTGCCCAAGCATGGCTGAGCTCTTGCCCTTATGTATCATACCATTCATTAACTTGCTTGGTACATAAATTAGACAAAAATAAGTAGCTGCACAGAAAGTAAGATGTTGGAGCATAGTTCATCCTTAATATACAACATTAATATAATTTACATAACAATTAAGAGTCTAATCAAGGGGCAGGGAAGTCTAGCTCAGGATAGATATTCTGCAAATGACAGCTGAAGACAGAAGACTCTTTCAAAGCCCCACTGCTGAAAAGGTCACCACTCACACACCAGTCAACCCACAGAGTAGAGTTATTACAAATGCATTGAATAGAACATAAAATTTTGTCTGGAACATGTATCTTTTCAACCAAAACCAACTTCACTGATAAACAATGATTTTTTAGCTCCCTCCTCACAGAAATATTCACCTTTTCTTATTCAACCAACTTGAACACAACCCATTGTTCTAGGTTGCTGATGACCCTTCATGTGCACCTTTTACTACGAAGTCCTCAATTTTATGGAGATGTTTTAATGATATGCTAATAAGGCTAGGCTTTGTATAGGTGGGAAATACAAAGATCTGCATGTACAAGGAAACTGCACCAATGAGGATTTTCAGAAATATTTTTAAATTGGCAAGTCCAAAAAAGTATACTATTGTCTCCTTGTACCTAATGCATTAAATCTACTGCCTTCTTAGTATTAGCAATAGCATAAAAAGACCTTTTCAGTTTAAACAACTGAAATAAGTTTTTTAAACATTTTTATAAGTTTTTTTCCCAACTTTAAGTAAGTTGTAATATTTTTCATAAATAAAGTATTACACTTACTGAAAAAAATACACTTTTAAGAGAGTTCAGTCCTTCGAACTTGCACAAATAGTATGATAATGGTTTCTGAATCACTTAAGAGAATTCTTTTAAGGTATTAGCTAAAAAATCCCCATAAAGTAAATGTACATTCCATTCCCTGGTGCTTTCCTTCATCATACTAACACTGAAGTTATAAGGTGCTCTGAACATGGACGAATACTACCTAAGAAGTCTGTTATGTTCTCTCTGAAAGGCAGTGAGGAAAAATAGAGAGAATACAATTTTGAAAAAGATGTCTTTGACCATCTTTCCCCCCTCAAAAAATGGAAGTATTATTCATTTACATTCTGTGTTAGATTTTAAAAAAGGACTGCAGCCGGAAATGGGATTTCCTAATTTAATAATTTCTACAGTTTCTCCAGATTGCATCAAATACCTTTCAGAAAACGAAAATCAAAGGCATACACTTAAGCATTAATTCATTTAACTATAAGTCCTAGCCAAATTACAAATACTCTATAAATCAAAACAAATTAAAGCAGTATTTCAAAAACACATTTAAAACTACCGTTTTCACAACGCCATTTTCTGCAGCTTCCTCTTCACTTCCAGGTGGGGGTGGAACACTTAAACAAAAAGAAAGAAAAGATGAAACTAGGTATTTATGCCCATATTTCACACACATAGCAGCTAATGATGAAAACATCATCATTAAGAGAAGAGCCAAAGCTCCAGCTATATTAAAAAAATAATTTATTTTTAAAAAAACCTAGATAAATATAACTTTATGTTAGCAGGATAATATTTAGCTCTCGTAAATCATACTAATTAAATGTTTGTAGAATAGTTGGAATTAATACGGCACTACACCTGGATCCTCTTGAAATCTTTCATAATATATGAAGAGACAATAAAAGCTTTCCCCCTGCAGATTGACACTTTTCAAAGACATGATGAAAAAAAACCACCCACATTTAAATAGCCATTGCTAATGTTGCAATGAATCACATCTACATTGTGAAATGTTCTTCCGCCATATTGTATGGCTACAATTCAGGGACTACTGGTCCCTGTTGGTCAACTCTGTCAAATCCATGCAAATGAGCTGTCTCACTGCTGTTTCTTACACAGCAATATTTCAATTTCCACAGTTCCATTAACTGTTAGGATATTGCACCACAAATAGCACAGTAAGCAGGGAACCATTTAGAAGCAATATTCTACCACTGAAAAGATATTTCTGAAATGGAGTGAGCAACTGCCAATTTTTATTGAATAGAATGACTCTGATCCCATCTCCTGTTGGCAAAATACTCACTCATGAGTGTTGCACCAAACCTCAACACAGCCCAGGTATAGCCCCAGGATTTAAGCTTGACCATTTCCCTTCATCACCCAGTAAAATGACAAAATAGCTACAGAACCTGAATAAAACCTCACTATCTTTATATATACAAACAATACCAAGACTAAGAAGCCAGAGACCAAAACTTTTAACAGGTAAACTGTCACCACACTTCCAGAGTTCCAAACACAACTCATAAGAGGCATAAGCTATCATTTGTTATTCTAGCCATAGATACGTTTTGAGGTAGCCAACCTAGACACTGTTGACCAGAAACTGCAGTAAAACATTACTGTTTCTAAAGATCATTTTGACTGCCATGAAAATAATTTTCATAAGCAACAGTAATACCGACTAAAAGTGCCAGTCAAGAAAATGTAACCGAACACAAGGCATCAACTGATATGGAATAGCTTCCAAATAAGCAGCTAATAAATAATTAGAATGGGAAAGAAATTATTCAAGACAAATGCAAGAGTTCTAGACATGGATGTGACATGGAAAAGGTGACAGGAAACAACTCCAACTCTTCTACTACAATAAAGAACTAATGGGAATCAAATAATTTAATCCGGGCTACTTCAAAACTATATTGTACATAGGCAAGTGGTGAGGTCACTACTGCTGCCTGTCACACTGTGCCTGTCAAAAGTTGCTGTCAGTTCAGAAAAGCTTACAGACAAGTCATCCACTAGGGTAACTAAGTTGAACTTTTTACTGAAAAAATCTCCGTTGACTGGAAGCTTTTATAGAAAATAACAACGCACGTTTTCTTGTATCAGCTTCCCCTTTATTTGTTTAATTTGTCTTGACAATCAACAATTTCCATAGTTTACCGATTGTAAGACTTCTTTCATTCAGTACGAGAGACTGCTTCCCGCTTGCAGTTGGTCCTTCCCAACCTCTATCAACTTAGCTAGATTTTCCAAGGAGCATCTTTCCTCCTACAGCTCCTTATAACACAAGCAGGCTTCCCCAAACACTTCCAAAGCTTTTTCTAAGTCTCTTTCATATACTCTTACTAATAAAAAAACTCAACTCCAAAACCCTAATCAGATGTACTATGTGGCCTGCACATCAAAGTAGCTGGTAATCTTCCACTTCTTCCGTGTACTCCTTTCTTTGTAACTACATTGTAAACTCTTTGGAAGACAGACTATCCTTTAATTTCTAAATTATCTAGAACAAATTAAGTCCCGATCCATTGCTAATACTGCAAAGCTCAATGATTACAGAAATAAAAGACCTGTTGGCATTTTGTCAGGGGCTATTGCTGTCCATACAGTTAAAACTTGTAACTTTAACACTTAAGTGCCTCAATTTCAAAGGTAAAACCATTTCACAGAAAAGCCTAGTTATTCTGGCAGATCAAACATACTATCTTAAGGGGATTTTCAAAGACACCAGAGAGTGTGTTCAGGCCCTATGGCCTCTCAAGCAGCTGGCAAGAATATAATGAATATAATTTTTGTGCAGCCACACTACAGGTCTCCCAGCTGTCAAGGCACTCACCTAGCTTTTTCTTCCTCTGGTCTCTCAGCTTCATTTTCATCTATCACAAGAGAAAAGAAACGCAGTAGGTAAGAATAAAATCCCCTGGATATCAACTGGGACAGATATCTTGCCATGCAGATTATTAGGCAACTCTTCAGTTTACGATTGAGACATTTTCATAACATTTCAGTTGTGAAATCAGCCGAGCAGACCCCCAAGTCCTCTGTACTGAGAAGTCCACCACAGGGGCTGGATCCAGTTTACAGGTTTTGATATGATTTGAACGTAATAAAGAAAGTCCCTGAAGTTGTAAAGAAAGTTTACGCATAAGAGTTTAAGGCTGCTTGAGTACTTCAAGGTCGGGAGCCCGGGCAGGGGCCTCCCATGGGGCAGGAGTGCCATGTGGGGCCTCAGGGGGGCCGGCAGCGCCTCACAGATCAGCGCCCGGGTCAGGGGAGGGGGCCATGGACAGGTCCGGCACCGGCGGAGGGCTGGCCGGGAGTAGGGGACTCAGCAGCCGCGGAGATCCCTTTTAAACAGAGGGGAGACGCTTTTAAACGGCGGCCGGGCCAGCCCCAGCTCGGCGGGCAGGTGCGGGCCGCGCTCCGGCCTGGCGAAGCGGCGCACGCCGCGGCCTACCCACCCCCTCACACACCGCTGCCGCCGCCCTCCCTCCCCCCGCACCGGGGGAGGTGGGCTGGGGATGGGGTCTGGGAAGGTCCGTACCGCCATAGAGCCACTCCTCCTCCTCGTCGCCGGCGGCCCCGCCGAGGTCCGCCGACAGCCGCTCCACCTCGCCGGTCGACATGGCCGCCTGCCGCGGGAGGTTAGGGCCCAGGCCCGGCGGCGCCGGGGCCTCCCGCCGCCGGGGAGCACCGCCGCGCCGCCGGGGGCTTCCGCCGGCCGTTCAGGCCGCGAGCGGACGGCGGCAACGGGAAAGCGGGGAGGAAGGGGGGGTGCGAACGGCCGGCCCAACGGCACCGCTGGTGGAGGAACGGCCGCCGCCTGCTCGGCGCTTCCCCTCCCCCGCCGATGAGTGACACGCACAGGAAGCGGGCCCGGCCCGGCCCCGCGGCGCCCTGGGCACCGGCATGCGGCGGGGGGGTTGGCCCGGCGGCCGGGGAGGTGTCCGGGCACGGCCCGGCGCCCTCCGAGGTGTCCTGCCCGGCCGGCAGCCATGAGAAGCGGAGGGGCCTCCTGGCCGCCCGCGGGAGGAGCGGGGCCGGGCCGGAGGGGAAGGGGGAGAGCGGCCGGGGGCTGCCCTTCCCACGGAACCGGCCCCGCCGCCGGGACTCACCTGGGCTGCGCCTTCCCCAGCCTCCCCGGGCGCGGCCGGCCTGCCCGAGCCGCCTCCCCTTTGTCTCCGCCGCTGTCGGCGGCCCTTGCGCTCCGCTGCATCCCTCAAGGGCCGGCCGCCCCCTCGGTGGGGATGCCCGGCAGTGGGGCGATCTCCTCCGGGACCCCCTCGCCCAGCGCCGGCAGCGGGGCGGAGCTGAGAGCCGGGCGGCCCGGTGCCGTGCTTCCACCGGCGGCAGCGGCCGGGGGAGCCTCTCCACGGGACAAACGCGCTACTGCTTCTGCTAGTGGTGCCCTAGCCCCGGGACCCTCCCAGCTGGCGGTAATAAGTTAGGTTTAACAGCTCTTCATGGGTTTATCTTTCTTTTTTCCTCCGCAAACTGCCTAATTTTTATTTTTAGCTGCAGGGAAAGCTTAATATTCATAAGGCACCGTGAATGTCCCGGAATGTAACTATGTATTTGTGAAGAAATCGCTCTATTTTAAAAGCGGCGGGAAGAACTCACGAACCGTTTTTACTGGTTGTTTTCTCACTTTACATCTGCGAATGCTGCGCCAACGACTGCCAAGTTCACTAGAAAATTTTAAGTACCATCAACTGTCAAAACAAGTTCTGACCAGTTGTGTGTACAATCATAGAATGGTTTAGGTTAGAAGAGACCTTAGAGATCACCTGGTTCTCTCCCCTCCTCTCCCACTAGACCATGGTGCCTGAAGAGATCACGAATCAGGCATAATTGGTTAAGTTTTCATCATGCAATTCTATTTTATACATGAATGGTGGTGAACTCAGCAAAGGTGCTTTTCACCCAAAACATTTCTAGACACTTGTTTCCCATAAAACACATATGTATTGTAGCATCTCTTACTGGGCATTGGTATCTTTCTTCATTTTCATTACTGTTTTGTTTACTTGGCCAATTAATGCACTTCTGGCTGACATTAAAGGACATAATAGAACTCTTAAGAGTTTTCTTGGAATGTAGACACAAGGAAGAAGAAAAGACTTGCGTGAAAATCACCAGGAGGAGAAACCAGGAGTAGGTGTAGAACATAAAATCTCTTAAAATACATCAAGACAGATCCTCGGTTTTCCTTGTAGAAACCTTTAAGTAGACATCACGTTCAGCTGGTGGTCACATAAAAATCCATTTCAAAGATCCTGAACGCTGAAGCTGGCACAAGAAGGCTAAGTCTCAAAAACAGCTGCTGGCCTTCCGTGGCTCCCGGGAGGATCTTTACCCACCTCTGGGTCTGGCTGGACAGAGGGTGCTCTGAACCTGTTTCCTGCTTTGCCTCTGAGGACAAAATGCTGGCCTAGATGGCATTTTAACTTCTGCTTTAGGATAAAAACTAGCACCAGTCACAGCCTCTGGAAGGGACCTTGCAGTTTCCCCTTTACTGCTGTGCAGGGGGAGAGCAGCAGTTGGGGCCTCAAGGCTACTCCCAAGGCCCTGAGTAGCTAAAAGGCTGAGGGCAGAAGACATGCTTGCAAGCTGCATAAATGACTCATGGGTTACACTCCAGAAACTCACAAAAAGATACCAAGTTTATGTAAACCCTTTAATATAGTTGTTTTTCTAACGCAGCAGTTACAAATTTGCACATGGGATAAAATAAGCTGTAAAAACTACTTGAATAATTTTGTTTTGTAATGTAACCACTGTGCTTTAAACTGATTAACCTCATTTTCTTCTCGCTAGTAATCCTTTTTTTTTTCAACATTGACGTAAGCAATCAACACAGTATTGATAAAAAGCTATTAGTTTTCTTAAAAGGCATCTGTTTTGACATTATGTCTGAAAAAAACCAAACACAAACCCAAGCTTTTAAAAATGGTAACTAAAGAATTAGACAAGCTATTATATATCTAGCTTTTGTCCATGGTGCTCAAGCAGAAAGCAAAAGCTCAAGAGATACATAATCTCCAAGGTAATTAAATATGAGGAGGATAATTCTACTTGCGTATAAACCTAGAGACCAAATGGTTAGCCATCTCCAACCCTTTCTTGGCATTCATTTTTCAAATCAAAATAGTTAAGAAGGCTATTAAGATACATATTTTTCTACATCATAAATTTATATGCCCTAAGGTTAAAATAACAGATTGGGGTTGGAACAGCACAAAGACATAAACTGCAGTTTGGAAGAGGGTAGGAGTGTGCATGGAGCAGACTAGGAGGAGATGACTTAATTTCCTTACTGGAAATCTAATGACTCCATATAATTCATGTTTTTCAGTGTTCTGAAACCAGCTGAACCTGCAAGAGACCTAAGAAGACCAGTTAAGATAGTGGATGAACTAATTAAATCATTTGTCTTTTTGCTACTGCTGATAATCCCACTATGTCAGATAAAGTATCCTCCTAGCTCTGTACTAAAGAGGTTGCTCAAGTGAAATACTATGTAGAACAGAGATTTGCAAGCAATCTATGCATTCTCTGGGGAGAAGAAACTATAGATACATATTATGGCATTTTTTCTAATGAACTTTGAAACTGACTTTGAGATCAAGAATTTTTTAAAGGAGAAATGGAATTAAATTACCTTGTCATATATCTCCAACTGTGTAT
Source organism: Scolopax mira (assembly GCA_004320125.1). Classification (NCBI taxonomy): domain Eukaryota; kingdom Metazoa; phylum Chordata; class Aves; order Charadriiformes; family Scolopacidae; genus Scolopax; species Scolopax mira. Next base: position 97,460 of record BJBW01003862.1, read on the forward strand.
CATAAAAGTTGCATTTATTAAAAGAGACTATTTCTTGTTGCTAGATCATCAACACCTGGATTTGTTAATACTAATACAAGAAATACAGAATTGTAGGACAGGGAATGGTGATGTAAATTTCACCTTTCCAGGGCTATACATTTAAAAAAGTATCAGCAAAACAGCTGTTCTCCTGGTATAAAAAAGTTACTGATGCAGCACGAAAGAGGTAGTGACATAAACAGCGACACTGAATTGTTTTAACGTTTACCAGGAGCAAGGCAAAAGGAGCTCCCATCCTTTTCAGGGAAACATCAGGCAAAACGTCCCTCCTACTAACAGCCAGGGCTACAGACTGTCACGGAGTCTCTAATACAGACTGTGGGCTAGAGGAACATTTTAACGTTTGTCAGAATTTGGCACTGCCAGCAAAAGGAAGAGCCCCTTGGCCTCTCCTCTTGCAGAGGCGCACCCTTGCTGCTGCTCTCGTCGTGTAACAGCCCTGAGAGGGCAGGAGAGCTACCCGATGCTAACCTTTGGGGGTAACCGTCCCTCGGAGACGCCAGGCCTCAGGCCCCGCACCCGGCAGCGGATCCCGCGGCGAATTCCAGATCCCGCACCCAGTACCAAGTCCCCGGGGCACGCCACAGTACAGCCCCCACGGCCAGAAGAAAGGCCTCACGGCTACCACAAACACCCCCAAAGACCCCCTAAGCCGCTCCCTCCCCTCACAGACCCCACCGCCTCCGGCCCCGCTTCCCTCAGGGACTCCTCTGCCCCTCCCCTCCGCCGGGCAGCCAACCAATCCCTGCGCTCGACGTCATCCCTCGGCGCCGGCGGCGCGCAGGGCACGTGCGGTGTGTTGTGGCTGTCAGCGGTGCCCACCATGGCGGTGCTGGTGGCCGAGCTGCGGCGGGTGTGCCGGCAGACCTGGGAGCCCGTGCTCGCCAAAGCGCCTCGGGCCGTCGTCTTCCTCGACACGGCCTCCGCCGAGGCGCTGCACTGGAGCGGCGGCGGGGCCGGGGAGCTGCTGGCGGCGGGGGCGCTGGCCGTCAGGGCGCTGGCGGCTGAGGCGGCGGGAGGGTCCCGCGTCGTCTTCGTGGTGAGCGGAGCGTTGCGGGGAGGCACGGCCGCCGCCGTGAAGAGGGTGCTTGGCCAGGGCGGCGTGCGGCACTGCGTGCTGGTGTCCGGCGGCGACGCGGAGGGCGGCGGGGCGGCCGAGCTGGAGGAGACGCTGCGGCGGTGGATGGGCGAAGGCGGCCGCGCTGAGGTGGTGCTGCGGGGACCGCCGCTCCTGGCGCCCGTCTCGGCGGAGCTCTGCCTGCTGCCTGCCCTGGCGGGGCTCCTCAAACCTCTGCCCGGCCCCGGAGGGCCCAGCCCCGCGGAGGTCGGCCTGGGCGCCCTGCCCGCCGAGCTGCGGGCGGCGGTGCGGGCCGTGGTAGGCGACCTCGACGCTCTCTTCGCCGCCCTGGGCCTGCGGGAGGAGTGCTTCGCCGTGGGGGCCCTCAGCAGGGTCGTCGCCGCTGAGCTGGCAAGCTACGCCTTGGCCAGGAACAGGAGGAGGACAGCCACCAACAAGGCCTCCATTGTCTTTGTGGACAGGACATTGGACCTTGTTGGTAAGACATCTGTGCTGCTGGTGGGGGGTGGCATCCTTGTGGGCCCACGTCCACCTCACACCCGTTGGGAGGGTTTCAGATAGGTGCAGGAGTCCTTGTGGCCTGGCAGCACGTGTAATACTGTAGCTGTGGTGTTTGCTCATGTGTCCTTGCATCCCAGCGGGTAATAGAAACCCAGAGCTAGTTTCCACAAGGGTTTGTTTTTAGCAGTTCCACTTTGCTGCAAACTGGAGACCTGTGCTGTGCCAGTGTGGCATCCCAAGGTGTGAAGGAGGTGGACTGGGACTTGTGGATTATTGTGAAACGTATTCTGCCTTATCTACTTGTCACCCTTGGCATTATACTTGTCTAAACAGATATACATCTATATATATGCTTACCTATATCTATATGCCAGAAAATGTCTCTATATATGTGTGTGTGTATATATATATGGTCTTTATATGCTGTGCATTACGCTTAGTCTTTGGGCGAAGCAATAGCACGTCTGGTGGTGTTAACTTTGAAAGCATTATGTTTGAGTGAAAACAGTATAGAATTGTTTATACAACACTTTCTGGAAAGCAAACGAGTGTAAGAATGAACCATGTGGTAAATTTCATACTGCCAGTTAATACAGGATTGATGTGAAAGGTGAGATGTGTAGAGAGTGTGTGACAGTCCACCGGGAAACAATCAGAAGGAGAATGTCTGGCATTATAATCAACCTGCAAGCTTGGTAAGCAAACTAAAATCTTTTAAGCTGATAAAATTTGATATCAAAAGGGCAGAAAGGGAAACGGTGATTAAATGAGTCACTAGAAGATGCTGGGCCAGAGACACAGAAAGAGCTTGTGTTAGGCTCTCAGTTCTGGAATAACCATTTTTCAGTGGAAATGCTAAACTCAGAGAATAATTGATATAGGAGTAGCTATGTTTGTTTATCCTGTTGTGTTATTGATAGTCCTGCTCATGTATACAGTGTGTGGGCCTGGTTCTGTTTTCATTGTCTGGGATCAGTAATTCTGGTCATAATTTTTCCACCACATGTACTACAGCAAGTGCTTGGCATAATGTTGAACCTGTAGCTCTTCTGTTTCTGAATTTTCTTCTGTCTTTCCTCCCTCTCCCCCTCCCCCCAGGGGCTCAGTTTTGGCTTCGTGTATCCTTGCACTGCTGTAGGGTTCATAGCTGTTGATAATGTGCTGAAGAGCAAGTACTGATGTGGGCAGTTAACACCTGTGCTGTGGTTGGGAAGGTTGTTGAGAAAGCTGCAGGAGAGTGGACTCAGGTGAAGAGCCTTAAAATGAAATTGAGTGCCCATTTGGGGTGAGAACGAGGGAAACTGGGTGAGGACTTGTGCACTGAGGTGGTGGGAAGAACTGAAAACAAAGAACTGGAAATTGTAGGTGACAAGGAGACTGCTGAGGATAAGTGAAGAGATATAATTGGTACCAGCTTATATCTGGGAAATGAAGTCTGGGATCTTGTACTTCCGTAGGAGAAAGTTTTTTTCGGAGAAAACAACGGGGCTGTGGTGAGGTAGCTTTGGATGAGATGCATCAAAGCTCTTGGAGTAAGGATGAGAAAGTGTTGTTTGGGTTTTTTTAAATATATTGAGTATCTGTAACTGAAGCCAAGATCCCTTCATGCAGCCATTCTTTTGTTACCACCAAATGTGATAACATTGACAGTTTCACTGAAGCTTTCCTGTGCTTTGGACATGATGCCATGCTCTTGCCATCAAGTACAGTGCAAACTGAAGGAAGAAAAATGTAGCATGTTTCTGAGGTAATATGGGACTGAATTTAGTGCCATGCAATGAAATTTGTTTTATTGTTTGCTAGAAATTATACAGTAAAAAGTACACGAAGGGAACAGCATTTAAATTGTGAAATCAGTTGTCAAGAAGTGGGAAATATCAGAATTAGGTTGTACCTGAAATCTTTAATTTTCTTAGGTGTGTTCAGCCTTTCATATACTCTCTCCTCTGGCCTCCTACCTCTGACCTCACCACTTGTCCTTCAGGTGAATGAGTCTTTTGCATTTCAGCCTTACACTTTATAAAAGCTAAAGCTTCCTATCTGCAAGTTTTTGGCTTGGTATTGGCAACTGGACCACTGGATTTTTTTAAAGCTGTTTGTGTTTGCAGTCAGCAGTGTAAAAAAATTATTTATTTATTCAAATAACAGCTTGGTCCAAGTGGAAGTATTTGACGTAAACTTTCTCATTTGCAACTCGTTTCAAACAATTTTCTAAATCTGCCCACTTGAAGGATGAAAGTTTTTTGGATTTGATTTGTAAATGTCTTATTGATACCTGAATCTTGTCCAACATGTGGGCTGCAGATATGAGAAATGGTTATGTATCTGTGAATTATGGGAATGCTTTCATGTTCCAAGCATTTCCACGAAATCCTGCAAGTTCATTAGAAGGAGGTGCTGGGCTACTCCCTGATTAAGGCAGACTGTGACCTTGAATCACTCTGAATAGGCTATCAGGAGGCAAATAGTTTCTAACTCGAAGATCTGGATGGAATACAGCTTTAGATTGCTCTGGATGATGTCTAAAGGAGTTACACTAACAGATGTCTTATTTTTGGCTCTTGTCCCACTCTTATCTAGAGCAAAGAAGATGTTAGGCTAGAATAACATAGTTTTCAGTAATACCAATTGATTTCTACTAGTAAAAACCAAAATGTCTCAAAAGTGCCTTTTTTAGTGCTGCGTTTGTAAACAACTGAACTAAAGGAAAATACTGTTACTTAAATATTAAGAACTTTTCACTTTAAAGAATGTACTAAAGGAATATTAAGTACATTTTGGTAAAGAACCTCTGGTGCCAGTATCAAGAAACTGTATTATCTTTGCTGTGACAATTATTTTAAAAAGTAATTTAGTCACATATAAACAGTTACATTTTTCTACCAAAAAAAAAAATCAGAAGGCATCAGAAGGTTTTAAACTGTTTGTTTGTATTTGTCTGTTTCTTTCCTTAGATCTGTCATGTTTCTAATTTGGAGTGCTTTACTTATGGTCTTTCTGATTGTAGCATCTTCCAAGTTGATTGGAATTGGTGGATTGACGCTAATGTCTTTTTAAAGAAACAAACCCATGGTTTTTTTTTCTTTCTTACCATATAAGCTAAGGCTTTGAAAACATAAATACTGAGGTCTGTGGAGTACAGTAGTCCCCTTTTTATGAAACAGGCTGGGGCTTTGACATGAGAGGCAACTGATGCTTAAATTATTCTGGTTAATTGATGTTGTAGGCTGCAGCTGTGAGGAGTGATGGCAGCTGAAAATGCTCAAGTGGTGTCATCTCAGTATTGCAGGTCAGGGTGCAGCCTCTACTGTGGCATGGCTTGTAAAGATTCTGCTGTTGTAGAATAGGCAAACAATCTTTTATACTAGGTTTTTAAATGCTTCAGACATTAGATTTCTTATAGAGGCTTTACAGAGATAAGCAAATTACATGGAATGAGTTTTGCTGATTTAAAGAAAACTGCAGTGTCTAAGGCAGCGCAGGGGACTTGGAAATTACATGAGCCTTGAGCAGATGCTTATGTGTTTCTTATTTCCAAATGTACTACTCTTTATGCATGTTACAATAGCTGGCTGTGAGAGATGGGGAATCTCATGTTTCTATGGCAGCAGTCTGCTGCTGCTGTGCTTGGCTGTGGGCTTCTGTGGTCCTACTGCTGGGCTACAAGCTTTTGGGGTGGTTTTTTTTTTGGAGGAGGAGGAGCGGGGATTGTGGTGTGGTTGGTTGTTGGTTTTGTCTGTGTGTGTGCGCATTTTGTTTGGTTTTAGACTCTGTAATCAGCATAGTGGGGCAGATAATTGACTACTTTGATGTTCCTTTGTATAAAGGCGAATGTAGGTCTGTCTTTTGTCAAGGTAGAAAAATGCTCTCATTTTCCTTGAATGCTGCTGGTTCCTGGGAACACAGAGGCTGCTTTCCAGCCCTGCTTAACAAGGTCAGCTTAAGCTAAAGCTGGATGAAAGAATATGGTAAAAAAACTGACAAGCTTTGGAACTGGAGTTCCAAATATCCACCTCTTTCAAGAGGATAGATATAAACGTTTCTCCTCTCTTGATTTAAACCCTGTTCTTGCTGAGGTTGACGCATTGCCATAGAAAGTTACATCACAGCAATTGTCTCACTGGAGTCCCTTGGAGTGAACTCTTCCTAGTGGTGATCTTACTGAGAGAAGCACTGGGTGAACATGCAGTGTTGGAACATCATAAAAACTGGGATGCGTTTATCTATGTATCTTTCCAAAATCACCAGTCCTGAACTTATCTACAAAGTAGCTAAACTTAAGCAGATTTTAAGAAAGCTTGATAGTGGGGGCAAGATAGGCCTCATGTACTGTTTTGGTGAACACCGCCTTGTATTTAAACTTTGATGGAAGGAAAAGCCCCCAGAAGAAATGAGCTGTGTTAGTTGTTTGATAGTGAGCAATGCCTTTGTAGCAGAATTGCTTTCCATTTCAAGCTCCTCATGTTTAGCAGATAACTTTCAAGTATTCCATTGCCCAAGTGCTCACCTTGCTTCTGTGATATACAATTGCCCTTAAATCCGTTTTTCTTTGTTTGGTTTGTTTGTTTTTGACAGACAGTAGAACTAGTAGGAGAATATAAGAACTGGAGTACAAATGGTGTGATATAGGGCTAATGGGTTTAGGAAAATATTTTCTTGTATGCATGTCATTAATACCTTTTGGGAGCAGGAGGGTGGGTTGACTTTGCCAGTTGTGTCATCTACAACCTGTATCAAATGTCACATATTTCAGTTTGTAACTCTTAATGAGAGGGCAAAGTAAAATTAGAACAGTGTGATACATAAGATTTCCTATATCCTTGAGGCTGGAAATTAGCCTGGCATGAAGACTCTTATTTTGCATTGGTCAGATAACTTTTCCTTGTCACTTCAACACCTGATCTGTGTGCACATTGGCAGCGTTAAAGCTGCCAGCTGTTGTGAGCTTCAGTCCTCAACAGTGATGAAGAGAGAGGACAGAAACCAGTCCAGTGCACCCTGTTGAAGTCAGTATGGTTGAAAAGTGACTCCCTATGATTTTCTGTCCTAGTCTCATGAGGTTTAATTCCAGCCTTGGTTGGTTTGCATAGTTGGTTAGGGTGACAAGGATTTTTAAAAGGTGTAGGAGATGTTTTCTAATTGATTTGATGAGGCAGATTGAAAGCCATTAGTGCCTGCGGACTGGTGGGAGCCACCAAGAAGTAGGTGGGAAGGAGACCAAGATGGTAGTTTCTAATTGTGGAAGCAATTTAAGTACACTGAGACTTTCCCCCTCTGCCAAGGAGAAAGAAGGGATATTAATAATTAACATGGGTTTATTTGCATTCGGGGTGTTTCTAGTTTAGCTAAATGTCTTGTCTAGCTAAATGTTGCTCGCGTGCAGCAACTGTGGAGAGATAGACCTTGCTCCCAGAATGTGGGGGTGGAGGTTCAGAGGTTCAGAAGATTACCATCTGTTTTCCATGTCTTTCCATGTAACTTTGTGAGTGCTGATAATGGCAGTGTGGCTTGTAAGTGGCTGACCTAGTAAGAAGAATGTAGGGATTTTGGAGAGCAGATGGCTTAGGGAGTCGCAAAGACAACCCAGCTCATTTCATCTGTGTTTCAGTGGTCTAAATCTGTCTGGGGATGGTAGAAAGGAAAGTTGCTGTCATTCTGTGACTATTACAGCCTCTGGTGAAACAAATTGTTAATCTCAATCCAGCTGAGCAGCCAGGTGTCCACGTTGCAGTACCACCATGTGCTGGACACATGCGCTTTCCTTGCCTTTTGTGGACAGAAACATTACCAGCACGGAGTTTGACTTCGCTTTTCTCCTCCTTTTTTTCATCCTTGCTTCTTTTTTTGAATTGTACTACAATTCAGAGTAGTTGATAAACCATGAGGCAGTTTTACAATGTGGTTGTTGGAGATTGCTAGAGCCAACCTTCTGCTTATCCAAGAGCATTTAATAATCTGACCCCATTACTATTCTTGATGCAAGAGCCTTTTTGGGATTTATGGAGCATGTAAGGTCATGGATTTATGACCAGACTTCACCTGTTGAAACAGACCTCTGTCTTTGTAAAAGTTCAGAAGTGAGAAGAGACAGGGAGCCATATGGACAGGCTTTGGAGTAGGACCAGAACCTTAAAGATCTTTTTCCTGCTTCTCAAAGTGGCTTCAGAAGTCCTCTTTCTCCTGTGAGTAAAGCCAGGAGAACATTATTAAGATCAGAATTGGTGTCCAGCCCTGTGGTGGTAGCTAATGTGGCAGAATACAAATAGAATCACCTAGGTTAGAAGGGACCTTTAAGATCATCTAGTCTAAAATACCTTCCGCTTGTTCCTGTCTTCAAGGCAGGAAGGTTTCTTCTGGTCACCCTCTCCATCTTTTTCCTCTCTAGTGTGGCTCATGTTTTTTTCCTTTGGCTTGTCTCACAGTGTTAATATTCTGTAAGTTGGTTCCTGTGTTGCGAGTTGGTGAATGGAAAGAAGAGAATGTGTATTTGAAATCAGGAGAATTGAAGAAAACGTGCCAACTGCAATTCAGAGTTTCTCTTGGAACGGGGTCAAATTGACATTTTATACTATGTAACTTGGTGGTTTTAGTCATTTCATGTTGTTTTCACCTGTGCTGCCTTCAGTCCATGTAAGAGCTATGACCTTGATGATGGCATGTGGTTGGTAACTGCTAAGTTTAATATTATGCCACCCCATCAGGGTCTCTACATATGCAGCCTGCATCCAGCCCTTTTGAGCACAGTCCTATTACTTTAGAAAAGCATAGTTTGCATGCATGTGTGTATGTAAATGCTTGCTTTGTTTTTTTTAAATAACCACTGCAGATCTAGTTTAACTAACAACTTTCTTATGCAAAGAGAAATATTTTGCATATTTAAGTGCAGAGTCAGTGAATATCTATCTACTGGCTGTAAAGCTAAGTCTAACTTATGCTTTTGCAAGAAATCTTTCTGAAATGCTATCAATACTGTTAACTTCAGACATTCTAGAAAGTAAGTTTACTTTTGTAGCAAAATATCTTTGAAAAACTAATTGTGGTTTTGATGTTGTGACTGCCAGTGTTCTTCATCCCAAAACATGTTATATTGCTCTCAGTTTCTTGTGTTTTGGTGTCTGGTTTTTTTTTAATTTCTTTTAGTAATGTACCTGACAGTTTTGGGGTCTTTTTTTTTTTTTCCCTAGGAGCAGTTGGTCATCACGGTGACAATCTTGCAGAGAAGATACTTTCTGTGCTTCCCAAGCTGCCCGGCCACAAGACTGATGTGATGGTTAACATGGTGGAACTTACGGCACTGCAGACTGCGGATGAAACTTGCAGGATTATAGCACCTGGCTGCTTAGCACAACCAAAGTAAATATTTTTTTTCTTTCTTTTTTTTTTTCAAGATGTTGAATGTGTTTGTTATCTTTTGGTGGGAAAAAAAGGAACAGAGAACAAGTCTTTTCTTTAAAAAAAACGATAATCAAGCTTACAACAAAAATGCATCTGGTCCTAATTCTCATGGAATATAATCAGTTTGTATGTGTGCATTAAGCAAGTGGACTAGATAAGACTCGCAAAAGTGAGATTCTCAGGATCTTTTTAGGTTGCTTAAATTGCTGTATATTGCTGTAGTAGAAATCAGTACAGACTAAACATCAAAAATGCTTCCTTGTGACATTTTTTTTCTGCCCAAGTAACAGGTCATACAAGCAGGCAGGTCTTAAGTGTGGCTTTCTTTTCCCATAAGCCTCTTTAATTACAAAGTGAGCTGCATTCTGTATTCTTGTTAGAGTACCTATTAACTTTAAGATTTATTCATTTTCAAACACAATACCTGTGGAGAAAGAGAATGAGGCTCATATTTAGGTATGCAAACAGCTTCATGAGTGCCTGGTTTTTGTTTAAACAAGGACAACCTAAACTTTGAGCAATTGTACTTAGCTATGTATAATTTGCTACTAAGACATTACTTGTAAAGTGCATCAGGTTTAATGTTTCACTTCCTAAATTCAGTTGTCCAAACCGAAACTTTGCTGCAGCTTGTGTTACTATGCATAAACCAGGAAATATACCAGGTGCTGGTTTCACTCCACAAACAAAAATTTTGCTCAGCATTGATCTAGAAATTGATGCAGTGCAAAGGAGATTAAAAGTTCTTTCTCTTTTGCTGTATTAGAGGAGGGTTTTCAAGATGGGCTATCTAATACAGAGTCTATTCTTTTGGTACTTCAGAGTCTATTCCTTTTGGTACTTCACACCTGTACTCTACTACCTCTTCCCCCCCTGCCCCACCCCAAAGATTTCACAGAAGACTTTCCACTCTTCCAACATATGGTCTTTATTTTCTGAGAGCCTCTAGATCCTTCCTCATCTTCCATCTCCTACCTGTGCTGTAACTGGATCTGGTTTCTAGGTTTCACATTGCATAACTCTCTTCTTCCTTAGGAGTTGGAGAGGAAACATTTCCTCATATAGGTGGACTCAATTGGAAGTTGCTGCTGGGGTCACTAACTAAAATAATTTTTTTTTGTTTTTCTTCTCGTTGGCTGCTTTCCAACTGACCTCTGAAGTAGAAGTGAGATGTCCTTAAGATCTGTCTACACAGCAAAATGAGGAGGTCGTTGCCCATGGTAGACATGCTGTGGTTGCTGTTGTTTATGTTAGCTTTGAGCAGCTACCAGAAATAAAGCAAATTTGTTTCAGTATGGACTAGGGAAAAAAATAGATCTTTGTTGCCCTAAGGCTGTTGACCCTTGCTACTACTCCATTATTCCTAACAATATTGACATTGAGGAAACTAAAACTTGTGCTACTATGCCTTTCCATGCTAAAATTACGACTTCAGTCACATTTGTAGGAATAGCTTGCAGAGTTTTGCTGTATTCTAAGGTGGCTCATAGTATATATACCAAGGTTTGTTTCTTTGTTTGCTAGCTAGTGGGAAGGTGCCTCTGTTAACAGTACAGTTATACTTCATGTATTTTGCAAAGTCTCCCATGGAGACGGGTGGTTAAAGAACAGCAGGATTTGGTTATGAGGTGTTTGGCTGCTACTCTGCAAGTGCAGTAAAGTTGGATGACAGCAGCTGGTAGCTGGTACCAGAGCAGTGGCATCATTACGATGCCAATCTGTAACAGCTTCCCCCAAATACCCTCACTCTGCAAAGTTATCTTATAGAATCAGTTACACTGTGAATTTTAAAGAACAGATTAGGAAAATAGTGATTTAAATAGGATTGGTCTTGCCCTGGAGCACAGCAAAAGGACTAGGTGACCTCTCAAAATATCTCCTGTGATCATTATTCACAATGATGTGAATTGTTGCATGGCTGAGAAGAGTCTCCAGACTCCAAAGAATGTGGCTCTGATGTTCAACCCTGTGTCTTTTACTTTTTCTCCAACAATGTAATGATGAGGAATAGTTTAAGTTAAAATAAGCATTTCCAAATATGCTTATTGAAAAGTGCTAGAAACCATAACAGTGTCTGAAAGAGTGGATGAAGGTGGTAGCTTCCATTCTGGTCAAAGGGACTGTTCTTAGTATTAGATTATAAACATCAGTGTTATTCATCTTTGCTGGACTAAAATGGTTGAAGTTCTTGGGAACTTTAAATGCATTTAGTGCTTCACACCACTAAGTTTGTATCAACTTTTTAAGAAACTCCCTGTGATACTCTCAGTTCTTCATCAACATGATTATTGCCATTGGTAGCTGGCTCAGAAGTGTTTCTTGTAATTGAAAACTTAAGTCTTGATTTATATTTGTAAATGATGCATGGCAAGGAGTGTTCCTCTGCTTGTAAATTTTCCATTTACTCTGGTGAGTGAAAGTGCCAGCACCTTTCCCAGAGACAGGACCAGTAACTTCAGTTGCACCCAAGTGGGGGGGCTCTTTTATGTGAGATTTTGTGATCAGACTGTGGCATTTCACAGACTCGCATATTCAGAATATTTTTTAAATGTTTTCATGATTTTCTCTCAAGTAATATTTGATCATGCTGTGGTGGGGAGACGGAGAGAGAGAGGTCTGCTCCTTCCACACAGCTTGCTATATTTAACTTTTCTTATGGAATGCCTCTCCAGCAGAAACATCTGGGCTCAGTTACAGAGTTAGCAAACAGAATTAATGAATAATTTATGGCTGGTGTGGTGAAATAAAGCAGGGTTCTTTTCTCAAATATAAGGAAATAATGGGCTGCTTTAAAGATTTAGATGAAAATGTAAATGCCATGTGCTGCTTAAGTTACTGTACTTTGAAGGTACTCTCTATGTAAGGAAAGGAATTTATTTAAAAAAAAAATCTGTTCTAGAATTCTTAATTTTATTAGTAGCCTCAAAAATCTTTCAGAGTAATTGTTTGTCCTGCTGTAGTCACTGACATTTTGCTGCTCCAGTGTGAATGTTAGTTGAGTTCTGCTCTTTTAAAAATTGTCAACATTTTTTTTTTTCTTTTTTATATATGGATGGGTGTATATATGAAAAGACAAACAATTTCTAGATGTAAAACTAAGGACAGCCACTCTGGATCAGAACTGTTAGTTTCTGATTAAAACACATGATAGCCACCTTGTCCTTCCAAAGAAACTATGCATAACACAAGTGGAAATTGTAGTGAAAGCTTAATGGCCGGGCTAATTAAAAAAAAATGTTATTGATTGCAGCTCTCTTGCTGGTCTTTGTATTTTGATAACCCACACAGTGTATTTGGAGGAATTTCTAACAATTTCAAGTTCTGATTGTAAGCATACATGCAATGGCTTCTAGGAGTTGTCTGCATGGGTGAACATTAAGCTCTCTGTGTTTGTGAGCCATCTATCATGTCCATTTAATAGCATTTTGGCCATTTTTGTTTCTCAAAGCACCAATCTTGTGCTTTTAAGATTGGTATTTTACCACGTGGAAGCATCCTGCTGTCAGTAATGTGTTTGTCTTGATGGAGGTTTGTCTTCTGCTGTTTCCCACCTCTTACAAGCTGGGAGCTGAGGTGCACGGGGGCCCTGTGGCTTCCTGAAGCCCCAAGTCAGGGTTCAGGTGCCTGTGTCCTGGCCACAGGTCTGGTGGGCGAACATGAAGTAGAGAGCTATGTGATACTCAATTGTGGGCAACTGAAGAAACATGTATGTTTGCTTTTTTTTTTTTAATCTGCTCTTTTATTACCCGGGAACACTTTTGATGTGCTCTCATGTTTTGCTGAATAAACTGAATACTTAATTTGTTTATGCACTTTTCAAGAACTCGCTGAATAGAGGTTTCTTCTGTGTTTTTCCACTCTTGCTTCCTCTTCTCCAGTTTTTGGAGTCTTTTGCAAGCTTTTTTGGAATTCAGTGTGGTGTTAGAATCTCAGGAAAAGATCAGATTTTTATTTAAAGTATATATGTTTTTAATGCAAAAAGCCATTGGGTTCTTACAGCAGGCATTTTTCCATAAAGATGCAGAACTGTAACATAACACGCTTCGTGTTTGAGCTGTTGTGCTTAAAGCAATTCCATGAGCAATATAGCTGAGGTATCTGGGTACTTCTGACAGAGCAAATGGAGCTCCTAAACCATCTGAATTTGCATTGGGAAATAACAAGTTGAGAATGAGGTGATCTTGTTGATGGGTATGATGCAGAAAACATTGATATGCAGGCCAGATGTTTGAAAAGTGGCACTTGCCAAATCTTTCCGTAGGTCTCCATATGAGAGGTAGAAGGAGAGGTGTGCTGGGGTGTGGAGAAAGGGAGTTGGTTAAAAATTAGAGCATTCCTGGACTCCTAATAGTAAAATTTCAACATCTTGTGTCAATGGCAGTCGAAAATGCACACTTTTTCCAATCTTCCTTAGTTCTGAGGTGGTTAATTCCTATTTCTGACTGATCAGTGCTTCTGTGTACAAGTGCTAGAACGGTTACAGTTTGGATGGAGAAAAGAGCCCCAGTCCAGCTGCACCGTTACTCTTGTGCGTGATGTGATGGTACAGTGCTCTTCTGGTACTGGTGGGACTTGGACAACCCTGAGTGTAGAGGAAGGCCAGGAGGTAAGGTGTATTCCTGCCCTGGCTCTGCTGTTGGCTTGCAGTGTGATCTTGGACATGTCACTTCATTTCTTTCTACTCCTGTTCCCTCTCCTAGTCCTTGTCCAAAGAACTTGTGTTTTAAAACAGTGAAGTTCTCAGGATGCAAGTTTGTAGCCCACATGGCAGAGAATCCTAGGGGTTTTGGTCTTTGGGAGGGTATAAATAATGTTGCAAGTGATGAGGTGGGGAGTTAAGGTGTCAGGACAAGCAAAAGCACAATCTCTAGTTGTCTTTTCTTCAGTCTACATGCAGTGCTTCGTTGCAGTGGGGAGAGGGGACTGTTTGAGTTGTATCCCCCCAAGTCCCCTTTCCTATGAGCTGATGGAACAGCAGTTCCAATGATCTTAGTGAAAGACACCACTGCAATATTCTTGAAACAATCGCATGTATGATGTAAATTTAAAGTGAAAGATTAGTTGTGCTGGTGTGGCAAAGAAAAGAGCAGCAAAAATTAAAACTGGAAAGGAGATTGAAGTCTCCTTTTAAGTTGGGTGATAGACTTTTTTGAATGGTTGATTCTGTTTGGGTTTTTTTTTTATTTCATTTTTTTAACTGAGGAACAAGCATCTGAAGGATATCAGAGTGATGTTTTTCTTAACACTGAATCAATTACAAACTAAACTTTTGGGGAGTGGGTCTAAGATCTTTGTGGTATTTTCAATTTTATTTTTTGAATATTTCCTTTATGCCAGCTGTAGATGTTAATTTAAAAAAAAAAACACAACCTTTTTTGCATGCAAACCCCAACTTTTTTACATGCATGACTCTATAAAAGCTTGTAATAAGAAGGTAATTTGGTTGCTCTTGAACGAGCTGGGAATTTATGGCAGAAATTAGAGTAGTTTTCCTTTCTGGAATGTTAATATTAAAGAGGAAACGTTAATACTACGGTAAGAAAATCCAGATGACACTACTATATTGCTTCATATCCACTGAGAGTCTTGCAGAGGAGGAAGGGTAAACCAAAACAATAGATGGCAAGGCTCTTTCGGACGGGGAGAGGGAGAGCCCTGGCTGTAAACTGCTTTTGGATCTGCTCTGGTATATTGTCGGTGGTTGAGCAGCAGCGGGGGGTTGCTGGGGCTCCCTGCCTGTGTTGGCTTCTTGCCTGTCCCTGCTTCTGGGGTGCTCCTCCAGCTTTTCCACTGGAAACTTCTGGACGCTTCCCTCTGCTGGGAGCTGCTCGCTCCTGCTGCCCCAGGACTCTGCTGCTGTGAACTGCTGAGCTCTGCTCTGCAGCATTGCTTTAAGCAGAAGCTTAACCCCCTCCAAGACAAAAAAAAAAAGCCACCAGCCATGTACAACCTTTTCCTATCTGTCTTTCTGGACAAGGTGAGCAGCACTTTTATGGAGAAAAAGAGGTCTTAGCTGCAGGTTTTATGAAAAGCAGATAGCACATTGCATTTAAAAAAAAAAAAACTACACTGAAATTTTCCTTCACCGATGACAGGAGAAATTACAGCCCAGCCCTGTGCTTCTAAGACTCATGCTGTGCTGCTTTGGTCCATTTTTAGGAAGATGAACTGGGCTTTATAGGGTTTTTCTGTTGATTCCTCTTGCCTTTTCAGCAATCCAGCCCCAAGATGCTTCACTGAGTGGTACATCAGGCAGTAGGAATGTCTGAAACACAGCAACCCTCGTCTCCACCACATCCTTGGACTGGCATCTCACTGCTTGCTTTTACTCGTACGGGCTCAAAGCACAGTCCTGAATTGAGGTCTATTCAGAGTTTCCTTATTGTTTGAATTTTCTCAAGGCATCTTCTTGTTGGGAATAACAGCCCCGGCTGCATCAGCTTCTGGGGTTTGTCAGTCAAGACAAGCTTTCCAGGAGGTGCTTTCTGCTCAGTTTCAAACCAGCCTGAATCAAATGAACGTAATTGACTGTTGCCACAGGATAAGATGAACAAGCTGATAAGATTTATTATATCTTACAATAAATGTGTATATTTGCCTGAATCCTTTCAACACGGGACCTCCTTAAAATGGAAAAAAGGAAGGGATGAGAGGGGGTGTGCTGAGGGTGGAAAATTCTGTGAAGAGGTCAAGACCTCCAGCTCGCCTGTGCTGTGGAACGTACAGCATTTTTAGAAGACCTTTCTGGGGCTCTTCAAAACCCCAGTTTGCTGCAGTAGTGGGTTATTGAAGTAACCATTGGAGGAATTGCGTGAGGGTTCTTCATTTGACCATGTTCCTGCATAAGTAGTGCCATAAGAAGTTTTTGTCAGTTGCCTGTTATGACAGGCCTCAGAAGTCTTAGAAGTTGTCTTCTAGATAAGAGAAAGCTTGAAGCTTATTTTCCTTGAGATAAAGAATGAATTGGGCTGACAAGCTCTTGGCATCATCTGGGCGGTTCTTCCTTATCTTTGCCACTCAGCCCTCAAAAAAGACTTCTGGGAGCTGTGGGAAGCTGGACGGCTCAAGGCTTCATTCCTTGTGCTTTGAGGACCTCTAACTGCACAGTTTGTCTGTGCTACCCAGGCCTAATAATGCACGTGTTCAGTCAGAATTCAGGTCTTTTCCTGTCCCCTCTGACATACAGCCATCTTCAGAGTGCAAGAATCAGGAGATTTGAGATGTCATTGATGGCTGAAAAATGGCAAAATCCAGAATGCCTTATGCTTTTTGAAGACACATTTGACTACTGCCACTAAGTCACAAGTTCCTGACTTTTTCCTTTGTCCATAAAAAGACACAATACAGTTGAGTGTTACCCAGATGTTGTCTAACTATCAACAGGTTTCTTATCTTCAGCTGGTTAGCACAGCAAGGTAACTTAATGACTGTAAAGAAGTTGTAAAGAAACTGTAAAATTTCTTTAAAAAAATTCAGTGAGTACAATCCCTTAGCTAGTTTATCTTCTGACTGTTTCCTTATTAGTGTTACTCTCTGTTCTGCAGCTACATTCCTTGCAAGCTGTGAAGAAGGAAAAATCAGATTAACTATCAGAAAGAGTAACTACAGAGGCCTGCGGTCAGGACAGAATGGGAAGATCTTTATGCTGCTTAGGGGTGGTGGGTTTTTGGCTGTCTGCAGCATTTCTTTTAAGACTGACATCCCTTTCTTGTTACCCTAATGCTTTTGTTTGTGAATTTCTTTTTTTTCCCCCTAAGTTTGCAAACTGCTTTTCTCTTGGTGTGGCCACAGTGCACGATCCTGCAGATGTATTCGGAGTCCAACAGCAGCATGAAGACCATGTCTGTTTAAGTAGACTTTATGAATCTCCAAAGCGAGCTCCAATCTTTCTCGTGTTTTAGTACGATCTTCCAGTAACTGTTGCCTTGGCTGACATTGTGAGATTTTTCTAAAACTAGCTCTCGCTCTGCTTGGCCAACTGCCTTCAAGTTTGCCTCCTGAATGACCTCAACAACGAGGTTTTAAAATGCGGTGATATGCACTGGCCTTACTACATACTGCGGAATCGCTCCTTTGCTGTTCAACCCTCGTGCCAGAACAGAGTGACTGAGTGACCTGGAGGGGTGTTTTAGTTTATCATTCTCAAACTATAAACTAAGCCTGATGTATCTAACAATGAAAAAAAAAAAAGTGCCATAATAGACTGATGAGAAGAACAAATGGCAGCTGGTTGTTCGGATTACGAATTGGTGTTTGGGAAGGAAACAGTATTATCTGTTGGCAAAAGGTTTGGTTGCAAGTTTTGAGTATGTGATTAGGATTCTTTCATAATTCCAAACTTAATATGAAACAGAAATCAAAGCTTACACAGACTAAAATTTATTGGAAGTGGGCTATTCACCTGGCAGAGCTTAAAGATGCTTTTACTCTGGATAGTGGGAAGAGTCTGTGCATGGAGAAATACTTCATTGGTATTTTTAGAGAAATACTTACATAACTGTTGATTTTATTTTCTTATAACTGATCCAAAAATCCAGCCTCCTCTTCTGTTATTTAGCATGGCTAAGTAATATTTAGCATAGTTTCTGTCATTTAGATAGCAGGTCTTTGGATTCATAACGCCTAGCACCAGTGTTCACCTATCTTCATGCATCTTGTTTTCCTGGAGTGTAGCAAAGAGCTGCTGAAATGGGTTTTGCTACTTTATAGCTGCTCACAGTTTCAAGTCATTGTGAAAATTAACCAAATCAAGCCAGTTTTTATGTCCTGATGGACTGCAGCCCAGATGTGATCCTTCCGCAGGTTTTAGATGACTGTGCTACACCAAGTACCACTTAATTTCCATAAATTGTGAATGTATTTTCTAAAATGATCTTCATCTGGGAAAGATTCCCATTCGCTGTGGGAGAGAAAAAAGTTTTATGACCTTACCTAAATCTCTCCACGACTCTACTACTTTAAATAAGCAAGCAGAAAAAAAAAAGTCCATATTGAGCCATTTTCAATTACTGGAAACAGCCACAGAACACGCGCTGAATGTGAATGCTTCACGTGGACACTCGAGTTCCAGTTACCCCTTAGAAAAAGGAAATTAATCTCAACAGAAAAAGTTGCAGTTATTATTAATGACAGGGGAGTATGTCACGGCTTCAAACGCTCTTTGCACAGGTTGGAAAATACCGTCATTGGTATGCTTGGTTTGAGGGTAAGGAGGGAATGCGGAGGAGGAGGGGAGTTAGACAGCACCCAACACACTTCTTATACAAGCCCTTTTTAGGAGGAGGACACAGTGTTAATATTGAATGACTACAAAAAGCTACCGAAAATCCAGAGATGTTGGATTAGGACAAAATTCTGCTCTCCTTACTCATCCCATGGTAGGCAGAAGTGTATCAGGGAGGGGTTGCGGGAAGATATCCAGAACGCAGGGTAAATACATGCAATGTAGAAAGAAGTCCTTATCTTGTTCTCTATGACAGATTGACCAGAGTATGGAAATGGTTGTGAAAATGTCTGCCTGAGGCTTTCATACTTTCTGAATAGTTGTCATTTCAGTTTTGAAGGCTAGAATTGGCCATATTAGGGTTGCATGAGATCTGAAGAAGCTGGAGCTCTAGGTTTGCATTGAAACTATGATGAGTATGCTACTTTGAAGTAAGAGAGGGGGAATAAGGAAGATATGCAAGTTGATCTAAGCTTTCACCAGCATGTTGGCAGACATTCTGGCCATGCATGTTCAAACATCACATCGTTAAGATGTAAGGTCTGCTTCAGATTATTTTCTTACTATTTATTTTGGGTCTCCATGTCTCTACTTGAATACTTGTTCTCAACTCATAAAGAGTATCTTTGACTGTTTTAACTAGTCTGTGCCATAAGACTTCATAAGCAATGATTTTTGTTGTAACTGAGTCACTTATGGAAAGGACTGTCTTTCCTTCTCTGATGAAGACATATTCCTGTACATTAAGCACTCAAAATGGCCTAGTCAAGAGGTTGCATTGGTAACTCAAGGCTTTAGGCCAGCAAATGAAGGAGGGAGGGAGGAGGTCAAAGGAGACTACCAAAAAGTGGCCTTGTAAATCAAAAACATCGAGGAGAGGGAATTCCTGGCATTCCATGGTATCTGGGTTTATTTTCTTACATTTCTCTAATAAGAAAAACACACTTCAGATGTGTTCTTGGTAAATGTTTTCACTTGTCTCATCTATCTCTGCTGCCAAATGTGACCCAAAATATATTGGTTTTACATGCCTTGAGGACATCTATTGGATAACTAACCACTACATCTGTAAAAGTGGACTTGGCACTCCAGTGCAATCCCCGAATGTAGATTCAATTGTCAGCACCTCATTACTAACTGTTCGTTCACTGGAATCATTTTTATTAAAATAACCTTATGCAATAGCTTTAAAACACAGAACAGAATGCTCTAAAGTAACCTATTATGTTACATGTAGAATTCCCAAGTAATACATATGTTGTAAGGATCAGACTTTATTTTTAGCATAATTCATTTGCTTTGTCCAAAAACTAAATTAAAATCCCTGACAAGTACCTCTTTAATATACACATTTTTAAAGAGCTGCTTGGCAAGAATTGTGATATACCTTGTAGTGTACAAAATCCTGCTCAGAAGCTTTCAATTAACTTGATTCATACAGTAACCCTGCCTGGCGTTCTGCGTGAGCTGTCCTGCAGCTCGTAGGAATGAAACGCTTTACACAACCGTTTCGCTGGACTAAAAAGCAGCCAACTGAAACTCAGACAGGACTAAACAACGGTTATGACTATCAGAAAGTTTTAAGAATTTGTTTACATGCACTTTTTTTTTTTTTCCTTTGCTCCTGTGGAGTTTGGTTACTGTTAGAGGAGCAAGAGTGACTTTTGGGGTAATACTGAAATGACGAGGTGACCAAGAGGGCTGGGGCATATCTGGGAAGCCTTTCAGCATCAAGCCTTCCCTTGTGAAGTACTGTATATCCACATCTGCTAATTAGAAAATGGTGGGTCAGGTTGCAATAAGCAATTCTACTTCCAAGAGGAAGAATTTAACTTTTCAGTGATTTTTACAGTGAATTTTTCTTTGGTTTGTCTTGAAGGATGTGAACTGGCTTCAGCATTCATCTGGATGGTCAGTTGTTTTGTTTCTGGCAGTCCTCAGCTGTTTATTTGGATCAGCTGCCTTTAATTGCTGCTCTGGGGTCTAACGATCAGGTGCTGCTTCTGCTTTTGAATAGTGGTGGACAGCTGGAATAACCTTTTTTTTTTTTTCTTTTAAAAAGAAAAAAACTTCCACTTGCCAATGACTTCACAGGCTATTACAGGCTATGTGTCTTACCCTTCTGCAGGAGTTCCTTTGAGAAATCTTTGAAGACTTCCAAAGAATATATCATTTTGGGGGGGGGGAAGAGAGGGGGGAAGCAGAAGAAGAAGAGGAAGGAGCACTCATAGACCTGGTCTTATGCTGTGTCAAAGCAAAGGGGTTTAGTCCTGAATACCTGGCAAGAAGTGACAACACTGAACTATTTGGAACTGAAACTTGGTTTTGCAAGTCCAAGGATGATGCATAGCTGTCCCCAGAATGCTCTGGTGCCACCATAATTGTTCAAGAGCTCTTTTAGTACTACTGTTTGAATAATTTTTAGGGTAATTAAATGTTCTGTGGCCTGTAATAAAGGCTGTTCTGCAGAGATGGATGGTGTGAAGCTATCGCAGAAGGGAGGGAACCCTACCAGATGGTTAATGGATTAAAATGATAACAGTATGTATTATGTATTGTTAAATAACATTATGGAAGAAAGGAACAGATAACTTTATCCTTCTTCTAAGACTTAAAATGCCTTGAGGTTTGCTGACCACATCTTAGAGCTGGGACTCTTTGCCCAGTCGGCAGTTAATCTGCTTTTTTCTTTGCACAGAACATGTTCAAAATCATGTCTGTGTACAAGACAGAGCTTAGTGGGATTTAATACTTCAAGGATTAGTGAGACCTAAACATCAGTTAGCCTCTGTCAAAACCAGCCCTACCTTCCTGAGATGCATCTTGCTTGCTCTCCTCTCTCTCAGTGATCTACCAGCTCTCTCTGTGTAGGGTGTTAGTAGAATGGGTTAAAATGATCAAACCTTGTGGGTTTGATTGTACAGTAAGTACACTTGCTATAGATCAAAAAGAAGAATCCTTAAAAAAGATTAATAAAATCCTTCTTTTATTGCTGCACTCGACTTTCAGTAAAGTTTTTGAGATAATCCAAGTTATGAAAGAGACACATTGAAATTTGTGTATTTAAAGGCAACCAGAGGCATTTGGCTCCCAGATAATAATCTTGCAAGATTATAGACTTCAGAGGTTCTTGAAGTTGCTAAGTAAGTGTCATAAAAGGACTTCAGGAGAAGATGATGATCTGTTTCTTGTTGGTGCAATTGCCAGGCATGGCTTCTGTTTTGGGGCTGTTTGTGTGACTAATGCTTCCCTTTCACTCACGCTTCAGCCCGGTGAGCAGCACCAGCTCTGCAGGGGTTCCTTCTCCTACACCCCTTACCTTCCCTAACCACTGTTGTTTCCTCGAGATTTGCCTTAGGGTAACATCTTCCAACATTAGCATTACGCCAAGAAAACATACGTCAGTTTGCACAGTAGTCATAGAATGGTGTGAAACGTCACTGGCAGCCTGTTTTGTGAATAGAATGTGACTAGAGCTGGCTTCGGAAATGTACTTAGGGAGAGCCTGGTCCTTTGCCAGCCATTTCATGTTTGTGCTGTTCCAGTAGTTCAGCAGGAGCAGCCTTACTTGTTTATAGGAACTCTTCCTGACAAAACATTTGATAGCTGCTGAAGAAATAATCTTGTGGCCGTATCACCCACATGCAATTGGAAAGTTAAGTCTGTTTGCTTACATGACTTCCAGTATATGTGTGTTACTGTCTTATCATAAAATTTCAAGTTGGAAGGGACCTCAAGCATCATCTGATCTAACCTTTCTTGGCAAAAGCACGGTGTAGACGAGATGGCCCATATTCCTGTCCAGATGAATCTTAAGTGTCTAATGCTGGGGAATCCACCACTTCCCTGGTGTATTTTTCCTCATGTCCAATCATAATCTCCCCTCAACTTCTCCATATGACTCCTTGTAAAAAGAGAGTCTCCATCTTCTTTGTAGCCATCCTTTAAATACTGGAACATGGTGATAAGGTCTCCCTTAAGCTTTCTCTTCTTGGGGCTGAGAAAATTTATATTTAAATTAAATTTTCCAAAGTGAATGGGAGCATTGGTGTTCTGGTCAGTAATTCAATTCAGAGTTCTAATAATTTTGTAATTTGCAGACAACAAGGCGTTATGGAATTAAGCACTAGTTCTCCTTTTCATAGGGTGGTTTGGACAAGAGGAAGAATCATGATCTAAGTAGTTTCTCACTGCAATGTCCTTGCTCAGCTTATTTTACAAACTTTGATGTACTGCACTTGGATGTCACAGCACATGTAGGAGATGACGATTTATATATATTTGTCCTCCTGCTATCACAAATAGATTTGGTTTATCTGCAAACACAGCTTTTTTTTGGGTTTTTTTTTTGTATTGGCATGGGTCATCTGCAGAAGGATAACTGAGAGGAAAGTTACTCCAAGAGTTGCAGAGATTTTGCATGATGTTTGGTCCACAAGCAGCCCCCTCTTGATCTTGAGACCCGCTGTATTTGTAAGGCTTTCATCTGTTTTCAGGGCTGCTGGTCACAAGCTTATACATGTAATATAGCACATCACTGCTGGAGGATAACAACAACAACCAATGTGGATTTAGGTTGGGGGTTTATGTTGATTGTGGCAGTGGTAAGGCATTTATACAATCTTATAGTTTTAGGGATATCTTTTTATTCCACCTATGGAACATTCAATGAATATTTTTCTATTTGCTTTGGTCTGATTACACAGCACTTTCTAGAAAGCCACAATTGGTAAATTTTAAAATTACTCTATAAAAGAATGAATAGTCATTCTGTAAATTTTGCAAATTGAAAATTGTGGCTCAATATGGAGTTTATCTTCTTACCTCAGCTATTACTTAGAAAGAAGAAAAGAAAGCATAGTGTAAGGAAGCTGCCTTAATGTTTCACAGCGCATAATCCAGTTGAATATGCCATATTATATTGCTTCCTTATGTTTCACCTTTGGTTGACCTTGAAGTTTACAGGTTCAAATGGATATTAATGATCTTGGGAACAGCTAAAATAAACAGAACACAAAGGTGATGAGAACTCATAGCTCCCCAAACTATTTATTAGATTGTGCAGCTTTGTTTTTAGCACAGGAAAATGTTATATTGGCTGTCTATAATCAGATGAAATACTGCAGAAATGCTGTCTGTCTAAATGATTATTCAATGTGACCAGATCAGTTAAAATATATATATAAATTTTTTTTTTATTGCAGAAAGAAGCTCTGAATGTTTTCTAGTAAGTTCTTCACTAAGCAACCATTCTAATATTAAGCTAGTATAGAAATTCTGTATGACTAGTGTATGTAAATAGAATAGAGTAAGAGGATTTATAAATTAATATTCTTTTCAGATACAGTGTGTGTGTGAGCATGCGTTTGTGCTGACTTTTGTTCTGGTAAAATACGGTCCACAGATTACTTTTCTGCTATGTTGAATTATTTTGCTATTTTGGTTTAATACACACTGGTGTCATTGGTTTACATTATTCCTCTTTGATACTGGGAGCAGCAGTGAGTGGAGTTGCATTACTTTTTAAAAACATCATTCCGTGCGCAGCTGCGTTGTCTCACGCATGTGGTCATTAGCAAGGACAGTTGTTCTGGGTCCTCAAGTATATGTTAAACGTTTTGGTTTTCTGAAGCCAAAAAAACTTCTTGTATGTGTACTGTAGCATACAGATATATATATATAAAAATATGTCTATATTTAGATCAACACGAAACAGGACTGTGGTTAAGATGCTTGTCCTTACGAGTTTATATGATGCTTGGCTTGAGGAAACGTTTGATAAAACTTAAAGACCGTGGGTTTGGCAAGTGACGAACCTGCTTCAGATGGTGGTTGACCACAGTCATCAGGCTTGTGTACATACTCTATTTTGTAAGTATGGCCATCTGTAAAGTAGATCTATGAATGAGCCAGAAAAGTAAAGTTCTTCTTTTATATTTTTATTTAAAGAAAAAGAAAAACCCAGGGCAAAACATAGAATGCTGTGTTACCCTTCACTTTTGTTGGGAGGAGTTTTTCCCCTCTTTAATCTATTCCTGATGGGAACTGATTCCTACCAACCTTTTAATAATTAATTCTTAAATTTTATTGTAATTCAGTTCACCTGTGGGGACCAAAAAAACCATGTCAAATTTTAAGAGTCTGATTTACTGTCTATCACCTGTGAAGAGGAGTTCAGCCCCAAGCAAAGAGCTCGAGGTGAACAGAGCAGTTGTGGGGCAGGTTGGGGTTGCCGTGTTGGTTGTGTTTATAAGAACTTCCTGAATTGTTTGTTTTTACGTTCTCCCATGCTCTACTGATAACAGGGAACATTTTTCTTCCTGGCTTGTCATATCGTGGTCATGGTTTTATTGGAACACAATAGTTTATACGAAACATAGTGGTTTTGCAACTTAAAACAGCTTTCAAAACAACATCGTAACTTTGAGATAATTCTTTCACAATTCTTGTCTGTCTGAAATGAGCTTGTGATTTTGTGTATTCTTAGCATTTTTTAGACTTTTGCTGTTAAGTCCATGAAAATCCTATCCTATGCTTCTTTGCATGCTTCTTTGTAAGATGAATCAAAACTTGTTCTCTCGTGCTACTCAGAAACAAATTCAAAGACTATTTTCCTATTCCTGTTGGTCTTAGTCATTGGTTGTGGGTTGGTGAATATTATTTTGTCTTCTCCTGGTGGTAATGAAAGCCTCTTTTACCATCCTGCACACGAAGATGACTGCAGAATTTCAGTTAACTTGATTTGGTGTGTAGCATTGCCCTGAAGTGTGGTATCCATAGGTAGGCAGCTAAATATAATAGCTTGAATGTAATAACTTACATGTAATAACTGCCCCTCCTCATATTGCTGTGTTCTAACCAACTGTCTCTTGTATGTGGTGTACCCTTCCTTTGTGAGACAGAGCTTTCAAAGAGTAACCCCTGTGCCCTGCCCATTTGTTTTACACCCCCGTTGAGTCAGTTGTGTGGGAAACCAGTAACGGAGACAAAGCTGGGCTGTATCCTGTGGAGCTGCCTGGAGGCACCCCCCTGACTGTTGAGGACCAGGCAAAGCACATTATCTGCTTCCCAGTTTGGTTTGCAAAGTGATCCTGCGTGCTGGGTCAGTGTTACTGGCACAGGCAGATCCATGCCAAAGTAAAAACATGGGAGAGGAAGCAAAATATCATGGAATTCTTGACTTCTAGTGGCAAACTGTTGTCTTGCCACAGAATCACATCACATGAGGTTGGAAGGGACCTCTGGAGATCATCTAGTCCAACCCCCCCGCCAAAGCGGGTCCACCCAGAGCAAGTTGCACAGGAACTCGTCCGGGTGGGTTTTGAATGTCTCCAGAGGAGACTCCACCACGTCCCTGGGCAGCCTGTTCCAGTGCTCTGCCACCCTCAAACTAAAGAAGTTCCTCCTGATGCTTAGATGGAACTTCTTATGTCAAGTTTGTGCCTGTTTCTTCTTGTTCTGAACAAGTCTACTGTATTAGTCCAATCAATGCCATACTTTGTTGGTATGCATAACTGTATATTGAAAAATATACAGTGAACTGTCCGATGAAACAGTAAAAATGTGTTACTTCTAACACTTGCAAATATTTCAATTAGTCTGGAGGAGAATCTATTGTAAAACTTTGTGGCTGATCATCAGCTCCCATTAGTGTTGGTGTGTGCATGTTTTGTTTGGTTTTTGGTGTGGGGTGGTTTTGTTTGTTTGTTTTTATGGTTGGACTGGATGATCTTAAAGGTCCCTTCCAACCTTCTGCACTTCTGCGAAAGGCTTTACCCTTGCTGGCTGCAAGCTGATTTACAAGACCTTGCATATTAGCTCAGAACTGTTTTTAAAATGTTCATTTTAAAATGAACAGCTTCTGTTTTATCTGTCTGCTGTTTAAAATTAAGTGTTTAAAATAAATTGATATCAAAAGGCTGTTGAGAAGCCAGTCTATTTTTTTATAATTTTTCTCTGTATCTTTAGAATAAGATGGGTATTTTTATTAAAAATTCATGCTGCTTGTGTCTTGTAGAAAACTAATCTAATTGTATAATTGATAATGAAGTTTGCTAATGCCAAATAAAAAATAATTTAGTCATATAGGACTATGTTCCCTATACGATTATTTTAACAATACAGAAACTTTTATATACTAGGAAATACTCCCTAGTTTGGACATAGTAAATATCAAAGTATTTCACATACGCAAGGCCTCTAGTTTTCTTTTGGGGAAAATTCGGTAGCTTACAGAACTAACAATATAGAAAATTCTCTTATGTAATCCTTCCTGTTATAGGACTTGATTTATTTTTTACTCAAATATCTAATGAAGTACTGAAATATGTTCTGAACGTTGCAGCGCAAATCAATTGAGAGATTAATTTCCATGGCTTCTTCCATCAATTTTTGTAGTATGGATTATTACACTGAAATTGCTGTTTACAGTGTAAAAAAAAAAAATAATGCAAATCTCAAAACCTCATGCGTTGTTGAGGCAGAAAAGTTGGTGTTTTAACAGCACTCCCTGTGACCTTTAGTGAAACGATTGTTTGATCAATCAAATTATGCTAGTATCATTTAATTAATTAACTTGATCTTGATGTGACACAGCCTTCCTGGAGTACAGGCAGAGAGGAGGGAGAGGAAAGAAGGGTCTGTGTAAACACCACATGCAAAGGCTGAAGCCATCAGCCTGCCATTAGCCCTTTATCTAAGAGGCTCTTGGCGTATAAATCAAACAATAACCTCTCTGTTTTGACTCGGTGCCAAAGTACACAGCCACAGTTGAGTCTAGAGCAGATTACACCCACTGAGTGGCTTGAGGGCTTGGAGTGAAACTGGGAAACGATCATTAAATTATTCAGGAACACATTTATGCTCTTTAATGTTGGCCGTCAAGACTTTTTTGGTTTGTACCATTTGCATGTTCTTATTATAAAAACCAATGCACAGAGAGCATTTTTGCACACATCTAAGTGAGGATGTGAGAATAATGTTCTAATCTCAATGGCTGCAAAGAGCTTGTTTGTTTTTTTTTTTTAAGTTTTGCTTGTTGCAATATTTGCTTGTGTTTGCCCTGTTGCAATATTTTTACCAGTTTTTACCAAGAACATATCCAATGTTCTTTCTGTGGCTTTTTTGTAAGCACAATGCCAAGATGACATTAGCTTTCTGTTTACCTTTTTAGTTCAAGTTCCCACTGTCTATGAGGAGCATTTAATTAGGCTGAGCAGATTTGCCAACCATATAAAACGTCCAACAGCAGAATTACAGTCCGCTGCTGAGACCCGTTTTAAAACTTCAGAAATTTCTCATTTCACTCTCTTAAGAATGAAGAGTGTTAGTCCCTTCTGGGTGGGTGCGATTTACATTTATCTGAAAATAAACATTTTGGGTTTTTTTTTTTTGTGTTTTTCCTTAGAAGAAAGTATTGCTGCATCTCTAGTTGAGCACACGTTGGCCAGTCCATCAAGTGCATGTGTTTGGGATTCACACAAATACACAGCCCTGATGGAGAATGGAGTCCTGGAAATACTGATAGCTGTTTCTATGTGGCAGAATTTGTGATGTTAGAGCCATTTGGTCACTTTCAGAAGGGTGAAATGAAGAGCAGCTCCCTCCTCCAGGCCCAGCTGTGTCCGGGCAGCGTGGTGGTGCAGAGATCAGCTCTTCCCATCCCCACGGCATTCCTGGCAGCATCCCCAAAGCATCCCTAAAGCATCCCTGCGGCATGGAGCAGAGGCTGTTCAGAGGAGGCAGTTCCACGTGTCACTGTTGGCTCTTTCCAGCAGGATGGGGTGCAGTTGGGGACTTGGCTGTCCCTGTTGTCCCCCCCCCCCCCCCCACCCCTGCTATTTGTTGGGCTCCAGGAATGCATACTATATCCGGAGCAGCCTCCGCTCTCTCCCTAACAGCTGGGGAATTGGAGGAGGGAGGATGTCTCTCGATACGTGGCCCCTCGCTCCAGGCTTATAGCCAAATCATTGCATCTTATCAGGGGGCTTATGCTTCTCTCTGGTTTATCAGTATTCAAATGATTATTGCCAGCAATGGATTTGTCCTTGGTTGTAACGATCTCCTAACCACCTTGGTGGTGGTGGTTTTTTGGAATGCTGTGAACTTAGGGTGGATGTTGTGTCTTCTTTAAATGAATGTGAGTTATTGAAAATGATAGGTTGGCAGCACACTTTTTTTTTTTTAAATAGTCACTCGGTTTTGGGGCTTTGTGGTATTAATAAAGCTCTAATTTAATCTTTACTGAATTTTTCCCTTTTCCCTTCCTCTTATGAAAATATACAGGCACAGCTGAGCTCTAAAGCTATATAGACATGAGGTGAAAGTTTTGCTGATACAATAACAGGATCTGTCTCATAGAATCATAGAATAATTTAGGTTGGAAAAGACCCTTGGGATCGCATGTTGAGACTATCACAATTTCCCTTATGTTTTTTTTTTTTATTATTATTATTTTAGTCTGCAAAAGTAAAACATGACTACTTTGTTATGCTGAAGTGCTGCCATTTCATCTGGTTAATTTTTGAAATCCACTCACTGTTGTTTTCTGTCACTTATTCAGAGTCTGTGTCAGCAAATTGCACTTTGAAATCCTGTGGCCTTTGCCAGGTATGGAAATAACCACGTTTGCTTATTCTTCCTTCTTTGACATCTTGCTCATATGATGCCCTCCACCTCGTTATTTGGTGTTTCTGCTGTAGGCAGCGCTTTCACCTGACCCAGGCAATTTAAAACCAAAACAAAGCCTGTACCAAGTCATCTTTTTCTTTCATGATTTGAGCTACAGGAGATATGGGAAGGAAACTGGATGCAGAGACTGACTTCTCAGTTTGGCCTTTAAAAGGGTTATGGAAGAGACTCTTGGCCTGTTTTTCAGTAAGCCTGGGGACAGGGCAAGGGTTGCATGTAACTGAAAGAAAAAGTTTGTTATGCTAGTGTTTTATAAGCAGAAAACAGGATGACCTGAATTTGTCCCATTAGGCAAAACAGTCCAGACAAAAATCCAGTAATAGATAATGTACATCTCAGTTTTATCCTCCTTGACTTGAAATTAGATCATATTAAAATAATTTGCAAGAGCTGAGCTGTGTTTAAAAATCACCAACTTTTTCCAGCCTGACTCAATGTGTAGTCCCTCACGGAACGTGTTGGCACAGTTGAAAGGGGTGCCATGGGAATGAGAACCAGTTCCCCCCCAGTGAGTGAGTGTTGCTGAAGCAAACACACCATCCCCAAAGAGCTGCTTTACAAACTGCACCCTTATTCTGCTCAAAGTTTTGGCTTTTTCACCCTGGCATCTTTCTACCAGTGAACAGCAGATTGCATTAAGGGTCTTTCCTTTGGGTATTGTACATTTGGAAGGCAGCTCACTACCCGCTTCACAGTGAACTTGTTCTTTTCTTGATTTTTCTTTTTCTTTGTCCATCTCTCCTATCTTTAATTAGAGAAAGAGTGCCTCCAGAGGCTGCAAATCAGAGCTACTTTGAACCACCTGTAGCTGTCTTTGGTCAGCAGAGAACATCCCGTTCTTTCTGATCTGCTAATCATCAGCACCTGTTTCTTGTCACTGTTGGCAGCTGATGTCTCATTTTAGGATTTGTATACATAATGAGTCTGATGATTTGGTCCTTTTTCCCTCTGTGTCTTCATGATTAAGCTTTGAAAACTGGCATGCAAATACCAGCAGTAGGGGAGTCATATCTTCTAGGTGTCTAGATTTCTCTCTATTCCTTTATAATCTTTTTCGTTGTTGTTTTAAAGTCCAAATGATAATCAGTTAAATTTTAATTAGTTTTGGAACAGAGAATGGCTCATTAAAAAAATGTAAGATTTAAGTATGAGGGGAATGGAGAAATTTGCAATTATCAGATGTTTGTCAAAAACTTTGCTTTATGTATCTTGAATGATATAGCTGTGCCTGATAGGGCTTTTCAAAGGCTTCAGCCTTATCTCTGGACATAATGTAATGTTTTTGCTTAATAACTTTCTAATTTGTCTAGCAAGTAACTGCTATACTTGTTTTTATTATATCCTGTTTTCTGAGATGGCTGATTGATTAGGTACTGTGACCATAAATATAAAAGGAAGGGACAAGGTATCCAAACCTGTGAGCAAAACTCTAAGCTTGTTGGTGAAACTGGCTAATGGCAGAAGCCGTTAAGACAGTTTTGGTTTTTCCTTCTCTCAGGCTTGCTGTGCCCTGCAAAACACTTTGGAATAGAGATGCACAGAAGTGTGCACTGTGATATATACTTGTTATTGTGGCATTTATTTTGAAGGTTGGTTTAGCGTTCCTGATCAGTGTTGTACTGTAACTGTGAAGCATTTGGTCTTTTTCTTAAGCATACAACATGATTTAGATAATATATAAATATATTTTATATACTTAAAGGTTTTTTAATGCATAAATTTTTTATTTTTTTATTTTTTAAAAGCTACTTAATTTCAGAAAACTACTTTCAGAGTGCAGCAGTTCACTAGATAAGTTGTAAAAGCAATAAACAATCCCTGGGAAGTCAAAGAATGCAAGAGGAAGGAGAAATTTGAATTGGGATACTGGATCCCATACAAATCACTGATTACAGCACCAGTGTCATCAGATGTGGGGCATTAGGACCAAAGCAGAGGAACTGCAGATGGGAAAAAGAGGAGGGGAAGGGCACCATGGCAAGAGCTGGAAAGCAGTCACAAACGAATGTCTCACCAAAAGGGGAAGATAAGATAATATTGTTTCTGGGTGTTAGAAATCTGTAAAAGGAAAATGTTGTGGTCACCTCTCAGATGAGGCAAGAGGCAACAGCAGAGCCCTGTGCTGCCTCCGACTGACCCATTCCCAGCAGCTGCTCCTGGCTTGCCATTGATGAGGTTAAAGATTGGGAAGTTGTTCAAAGCAACAGCCCTTCTCTGAGGGTGTAATACTGGGGGACTGGGAAAAGTGTTTTCAGCAGAAAATGTACAAGTACTTCTGTTGCTCTCTTTTTCCCTGTATATTTCAAAAAAATTGACTGAACACAACAGGAACTGTTGCTTTCTGTGGATTGACCCAGTCAGTTGGCTATGTATGTGAACTATAAATATATATTGATCTCATCCTATTATATATTGTTCTAGTGGCTTAGGTATCATATATAGGTATTCTGCAAAGCAGTGGGAAGAAAAATGTCCACAGAAACTCAGAGATCCAAGCGTACAGGAGTGTGGTTGACCTCCATCTGCTTTTAGGCTGCACCACAGTTGTTTTCCTTTCTGCTATTTTTGGTGTGCTAAAGCAACCCTCAGGGATCATGGTTGTTGGGATTAAAGAAAATGTACTCTGTCTAAAGGAGGAAGAAAGATTTTACAAAGTGAAAAGCAAACCTCCCTCATTGCCATTTTGTTTTAAGGCATTAATATGACTTATTATTACTTTTTTTTTTTAGAGTTTAAAATAACTAGTCTGAGTTTTTTTAAGGGTTTTTATTGTTGAAACTAGTAGCAAGTAGAAGTACCACCTGAAACAGGGACTTGTAGTAGTGATTACACAAGTATAGCATAGGTTGCTTTCAAAAACCTTGCAGTCTAAGTTGATAGGACTGATCACATGTGGTGTGGAGGGGGAGAGCAGCAAGGGACAACGGGTAGAAAAATAGTGCAACCTTATTACATACATTCTGACTTTTCCTGAGGCTCATAGATGCTTTTGGCATGAATTTTCCACGCTTCACTATTTGCTACATGTCTTTATGAAATATAAGAGTGAGAAGAATGGGACTACAAAAACCTGTGCAAAATTTGGGAGACTTTTATTTTACCTTCCTGATGTTTTTTGTTTTCCTTTGTTTTAAAGTCTAAGGTGGTGTTTGTGTTTCTGGGACAATCTCTGCTTATATTTACCGTGATGAAGAGAATTGGGAAAACGAGCATGGGTTAAAATCTTAGAAAACAAAAGCTTGAGTTTTCTTCCAAATGGAAAAAAAAAAAAGGCGTTTTTAAAACTAGCTTCCTGCTGGTTTAGGCCTGATTCCTGATTTCTAGTTTTTCACTCGGAGCTGAATGTTTTTAGGAAGGGATTAGTTAGTGAGCAAAGTGGTGGCCTCTCACAAACCAGACCTCAGTCGTGCTTGTAAATGACAGTGAGACTTTCCCTGTGAATGTGATGTGAACGGGATCAAAAGGCTGCCTTTGAAAGTGGTGCAGGGTAGGTATCTGTTGTACTGTGACAATTGGACAGATAGTCTATGAAAACAGCATGCCCAAGGATGTGTCGAAGCATCTAGTTGTTCTGGAAAGCTCTTTTTTATTTCCTGCACTGTCATATGCTGTAAACTGCCGTGCTTTTTCTTGCGAGGAGTTCCCTTGGAGCTGCTGCCCCCGAACAGTGTGCAGCATCAGAGCTCAGGTCGTGCTTGGCGATGGAGAAGAGGGAGCTGTTTTGGGATGTGCTGCCTCCTGCTTCCTCCCTCACTAGAGGAAGGTTGCGTTGCACTATGTGAAAGAGAAATGGGAAGACTGTGTCAATTCATCTGATTTTTTTTTCCTGTCTTAAAGCATGGTGATAGGATGAAATTTACTCTTCCTACTCATCTGTGGTTTGTTCAGAAAGAAGGGTAACTCAGCCTTCTTCCCACGGTCCTTCTTCCACCCACGCAGGCTGACAGAGGATGTGGGTTCCTGGGATGACAGGAGTGGGGCTTAGCGATCTTCTTACCTGATTTGGGGGAGAGCACAGATTTGTTTAGGACGGCCCTGCCGTCGCAGCAGAGCGTAAGCACAGCTGCTCTGTAACCGGTGTCAAATGAATTGTTGGGGGGTTTTATTTTCCATGAAACAAAGCTTGTTTTGGCATGTTTATAAGCATGTTGTAAATGACATCCAAACGTATTCAGGAGTTAAACGTCTCCTGAGGAAAAAACAGAGGGAAGCTTTCTCTTTAAAAAAGAAAATAAATAAAACCAAAATCCAACACAGTTAATCCCAATGTGTGGCTTTAGCCCCAGGCAAGGGTTTTCCTCCCTTCTCCTGCCCCCCACCCCCTACTGAGAAAACACTGAATTCATTGAGGACACCAACAAATGCAGTGTCCTGGAGGAGAGAGAAGACTGACAGGGAGCTGAGTGTAGATGAGCCACAGAAATTCCTAATTTATGCTTAGCAACAGGAACAATAAAAAGGAAATCTGTAAATACAGAAACCACGAGGCCAGTTACATTCTGTAAGGAGAATCCATGAAACCCAAAGTAACAGTAGTTCATCAAATCATACCAATGGCCTTCAGTGTTGGGAGTATTGGCTTTGGGATTTAAAGTCTCATGGGGAATTTAGAGCCCATCCTTTCCATAGCTTTTTGGTAACTGAAGAAGCTCGGACTCTTTCTGATATTCCCATGGGCCAACAGCAGTGGTTACTTTGAGGCTGACGTGTTTATTTGTCATATGTGAATTCTAACGATTTATAATTAGTAGCAAAAAATTCTAGATTTTTTTTTTTCTGTGAAACTGTAGCAACTCTTCCCCTAAGAAAAACCAAGCTTTTGCATCACTTTATTTTTGCTTGTATCCTGCCCACCTCAGAGGAGTTACTAAGTAGAAACCCTCATTTTAAAATATAAATGTTGTCTTAAGCTTACTCCATTATTCAAGCAATGTTTAGTGTAACCCTGTCATTTTCTTATAGTGATCCAGCTGCCAAAGCTCTCTGGGAGTCCTTCATGAATCTCAAACAGAAAGAAGCTGTGATGGAGGCGAGGAGACACCTTGTGGAGGCTGCGAGCAGAGAAAATTTACCTATCAAGATGAGCATGGGTGAGTGGCATAGGACATACCCTTCCCTAGGGTGTGGAAATGTGAAAGGTGTTGTCAGCTTCTCTTATTCCACTCAACCCTCTCAGACAAAACTCATCCCCATCCTTGTCAACAGATTTTGGGTGAGCACTGTGGCTACTACAGGATATTTCTGGTGTATAAGTAGGAGGCAAGTGTTGTCTTCTAAATACAACCACCTTAAAAAGACTGAGAATGGTTGTGAAGCAATGGAGTTCTGTGAAGGAGGATTTTAAAGGCATGCAAGTGGTTAGCAATGCTGCTTGTCTTTATTCTGCAAAGCATGAGAATTTGGGTATTCAGCAGGATTTGTGTCCTGAAAGCAGGCATTGTAAATAGCAGCTGATCTGATGGAAGTTGTGCAGAGTATGTGTGTGATTGCATTATACAGGTAGTGATTATATTACATAGGTAGCGAGGTTTATGTGAAGTAAGGCTGCCTGACTCAAGAGTTTAAGCTGAAAACCATGTTTGGGCATTCTTTAAACCTGAATTCTTAAAAATATTAGAGATACAGATTATAACATAATGACTTTAAATTGCTTTTTTGGAACCCTATTCTCACTCAGTGATATGCAAGATTTGATATAGTGTTAGGCTTATTAAAAACTGCTATTGTTCTATACCACAATTTTTAGCATTTTTAAGTACTGTAAGACTATTTTATGCTGAACTTTTCATCAAGAGAAAGGTCCTCATGGAATAAGAGTAATAGGCTTTTATCTGGGACTCCAGAGTAAACTGCCAAGATATTGTAGAATTAGATGTACAGCCAACTCATGAACTCTTAACATCTATAACGTTTCATATATTGTATGGTCTTTGCAAATACCTAGATTCAGTACATTATTAATCAGAAATACTAAATCTCTGCAACAGTAATGCTGTAAGATGTTTTAAAGACATGGAAAAGGAGCAGCTGTGAGAGGGCTATTACAAATTTGTCTGAAGAGGGTAAGGCACAATAAATAATAAAATCTTGTTTAAGCTTTCACTGATAATGTCTCTGTGAGTATTCACCGTAATAACATTAAGAAACTCCCACTGTTTTTCTGTTATATATGCTTAAAAAATATATATATATTATTAATGTTGAAATTCAGCTTTGTTTTAGAAGTAATTACTTCCTGTCTTTGAGAGGTAACAATCCATCCACCGCCTTTGCTGCCCTGTGTGAATGATCAGATCGGCCTCTGTGTCCCCTTCTTGTGGTATCCAGTGAAGCCTGCAATAACCTGGTTCTTAATCTTATTAGCTGACAGTTGGTGATGGCAACCTAAACGTCTGACATATGTGGGGCCAACATAGGGCTGTGTAGAAACATTTAAGAGTTGATGGCGAATCAAATTTCTGACACTGTAGTTCTTGAGACTTGATTTTTGTTGAAATGTAGCTGTCATTTACTAAAGTTTCTGGAAGCTTGTTATTTATTTTGTGAATTGTGTACTTATCTTGCACTAGAATCGTTGCCAGTTGTTAACTTTGTAGTTGAAGTTCAAAGGGTGAAACAAAATTCAAGGCAGTGTTGTAAATGATAACCAGGGATGAAATGAAAAACAAGGAGAGGAGGGCACTGCACTCACCAAAATCAAAACTCTTATTGGGCTTAAATGCAGAACACCTGAAACTCAGGCCCAGATGTCATATTGGCCAATGACACATATTCACTAATGGCTTTTTAGAACAGATCTGCATTTTTAGAGCATTCATTGCTCATTCATTGTGCTAAAGAACATCTTAATTCTTTGTAGTGAAGCTGGAAATGGAGGTGTTTATCCATGGCTGCTTTTGCTGAGAAAGAAACATTCTAGAGGCCTGTTCTGGTCCCAATTACTATGTTTAGTTGAAAGGCTCCTTGCACTGCGTGGTGATATGAGACAACACTGGCTGGAGAGAAGGGAAATGCTTTCGCTCTGCTTAGACTTCAGTTTTTATGATTTTACCTTGGGTTCTGCCTCTATTAGAAATCCTTGGTGGATTGCACTCTGGTTTTCCCAACACTTAGGGTATTTTCTGAGTTTTTATGACCCTAATATTAAATGTCAGAGTTTTTCTAGCATGAAAGTTGCCTCTTACTCTCTTTACTAAGACCAGCTGTGTCAGATGGTAAGAGTGTTTTCCTTACTACTACTTTTTTTTTTGCTTTTTTTCCCCCCCCTGGAAATAAGGAGTGAATTACATCTGAAAGCAAATCTTTGAATTCCATTTGGTGTAGCCGAGCCCTCCTGCAGTGGCCACCTGCCTAAAGAACTGCATCACGTGGAACATGGGCAGCACGGGAGCCCTGTGCAGAGATGAGAAACTCAATGCCATCCTGTTTCTGTGTTTTTCAGTGCAAAGAAAATAAATTCTGTTGCTTTCTGAGCTTTGAAAGGCTGCTTGTTGCTTGGAGGTCTGTGTGTGCTTGCCCACGTTTCCCCTGCAAGCGATGTGGCCTGACACCCAGCTTTCCTCTTTCTCTGCCTGGCTGCATGTTGCTCTGATGCTTGTGGTAGGACACACAAGATTTTGCTTTCTAATACCTTCTGAATATGTCCCCCTCCTCCTGAGAGGGAAGGAGAGTAGGAGAACTGTGTGTAGACACCTCGTCTCCCCCATACCCTCAAAAGCCATTGGGAACTCCATCCACTCCCATTGAAATTATCAGGAGTGGAGAGAGGAAAGGAGTTCTGAGGAAGGAGAAGAAAGAGAAATAAAGGAAATCAGCAATTTTGGCAACACTTTGAGCTGAGTGTACTGTAGTGCTACTTTCTGGTGCTCTTGATTTGCATATTTGTTTTATTAGTTGCATCAAGGAAAGTGGCAGTGGGCATGTCTGGAAGCCCTGTTGACTGTTTCTAAAGGGTTCAGTGTAGAAAGGAGGTGACTGGAGACAGGATGAGCAGAACTGGCAACATTCTGTTGAAAGTTTTGGTGGATGGATTATTGGAGCTAACCCAGTTTCAAATTTAAGATTATCCCTATGACATTTGTAAATAGAGTAGGATTCTCTTCCATTGCTGTAGCTGTCTCATGCTCAGGTTTCCACGTGATGTTGTATCATCTTCAAGGAAAATTTGTATTTTCTTTTTTTTTTTTTAAATTTCATTTGTGTCTGAAGAAAGTGTGTGGTTTTATCTGTCATTTCACTTTGAGTGAAGGAATTACGTTGTTATTACAAACTTCAGTGAGTGACAGGGTCTAGTAAGCTGTTCAGAATGGTTAATTGCAAGCATTTTAAGATCCTGTTTCTTTTTTAAAGAAGAATTGTAAATCTTAGGAAACCGCATCACAAAGGGAGACAAAGTGCCAAGTGATGGTACATAAAACCAACTAGAATGTAAAACTATAGAGCTATTTGCCCTTTCCTAATGAAACAACACCTTGGCTCTACTATGTGACATAACTGTGGCATATTTGATTATTTTTTTTTTTTCTGAGGTCAGCTTTGGAGAAGGCAGGCAAAGCATGGTGCAGAATTCTAGCCAGTATAAAGGCTTGTCATGTCCTACATTTCAGTTACTTATTGTTTAGTCTGTTCCATCCATAAATACATAACATGGATATACGGGTTTTGAAGATGTAATTTCCTATGGAGTTCAGTAATGCTGTTGGTATTGACTTTTGGGGAATATTTGTTTGGTATTGCTTACTTTGGCCATGCTGACATTGAGCCCCTTCTTTACAGGATGCTATAAATGCACTGAAGCCATGTTACCAACATAGATAATAGTTACATCTAAGTTTTGCATTAATCAGTTCAGCTAGATACATTTCCCAAAACAATATGTGTTTACATGTAAGCAGGTGGAGCTGTATTTTGCTGGCAGCCCAATTCTAAATAAAGAAGCATTCAAATATTCCATGTATACATATGCATACACTTAAAAAAAACACCCAAAAAACAAACAAAAAAGACCCCAACAATAAAACAGAACCAAAACAACAAAATGCTTTTTCAGAACTATATCAGCTCCGTTTTGCCTCTGAGTCAATTGCATTTGTGTTTTGGATACCCAAGTGAATGCTGATGAGTATCTGGAGGAAGGTACATATTTGCCGAGGTCTGGTCAGGTATCCTGTCGTGTAGGTGTAAATGTGGAGATGTAAATTATTTTGGCATAATAGCAACCCTGGCATTTAAAGGAACTTCTTTTATTTAAAGAACTAAGTCTCCTTTTGAAAAACTCTTTGGAAGTCAGTTTAGAAGATCTTTGGAATAACTTTTTGGTGAGATTTATAGCATCGTGCTAAACTTGAGTGAGATTGTACATACTGGAAAGGGATTACTTCTGCTCAGCTCTTAAAGCAAGTGAGTATAAGGAGCTGTGCTGTGAGGCAGCAGCCCGACTTACAGCACAGCAGAAAGGTTGCTGGTTTTTCCATTCCTCTACTTCCCCTTCCGTTCTTCATAGGCCTGATGCATATCTTAATCATCTTCTGAACGTGGCAGCCCATGAATCTCTTGTTGAAAGCTTTGCTATTAGCATAGCATTTGGCAGCGGTAAAAACTTTGCTACAAATATTCTTTTGTGGCTTTAGAAACACCCTTTTGCTCTTCTGTTTGAAAAGAGCACAGTAAACCTCGATCGGGTCTGAATTCCTTTATTGTGTCTTTTTACTGGCATGGAGACTGATGAAAGTCGAAACACTGGTGTAGCAACAGCAACAAAGTGCAGTGTGCTGTTACACGAGCCCTTGTTAGCAGAATAAAAGCTTTTTGGTTTCTTTCCATTTGAACTGTACAAATGTAGTTTTAAAAATCAAGCTCACTGCAACATTAGCGATGCCACTTGCATGCCTTTAAAATACTCCTGTACTTGGTGAAGTAAAGAGAAAAACTAACTTTTTCAGATAGGCTGGTTTGCATGGGTTGAATTGAAATCTAATTTTTTCAGTAGAAGTGAGAAGAACATAAAATTTTAGCCTGGAGAGATGGTAATGACATTTTGAGTTAGAAAAGTACCTTAAAGCGGGCAGGAAGAATGAATACCTCATCTAAAACATAAATAATATAAAATGTGGTTTTTACTGAAAAGTTTCATTGGACTGTTATGGTATTTAACATCCTATTTATTCTTGACAAGATCTATGTAATAATATTCAGGATTCAATGCCATCAATTCCTGGAATAAACTTTAGGGGTAAAAGCTACCAGCTAAGAAAATGAGCTATAATAAAGTAGGTAAGTACATGCAAATCTTTCCAGGTAAATCAAGTCTGATTTCAGATACCTAAAATCCACCCTGGCCAGCCATTAGGACAGTTCTGTGACAGAGACAAGTGGTGAGACAGTGTCAGTCTGGGTTTGGGCCCTCCTGCTGCACCTCTCTGGGTCGGTGATGGGTACCCAGATAGCAGCCAGGCTTGGGAGATGCTATGGCCCCCTGCTATGCTGGACAAAATTATATTGTAGACTGGTTCTTGAGATGTACATTTCTCTGTGGCCTGTTTACCTGGTCTCCCAACCCATTGGGAGAGCATGATGCAAAATCAGTGAGGCAGCAGCCAAAGTTTCCCTTTGGGAAAACTTTGATGGAGCAGGAGGCTTCCCGTAACAACTCGGCTGAGACAGGCCTGACTTAGCCCAAGGAGTCTCAAATTCCTGACAGCGGGTCTCACTGTGCTTCCCCAAGGGCTCACTGGTGTTCTCAGGGTTTTTTTGTAAGGAGAGGGGATGCTGCTTGTCTCTCAGATCTGAAATCCTTCCACTGTGCAGCCTGGATCCTGAGCTAGGCGATTCCCGAGTTAAATTAGCCTGCTCTTTGCCTCATCAGAAGTAACAGCAGTCCTGCAGCGTGGGGCTATCTAGCCAAGTGGATTTGGTTTTTACAGCCTGTTGCAATACTGAGTTCCTGATTTCTCCCTATAGTGCAACTAAAAGCGTAGTCTTGACCTGAAACAAATGTTCCCAATCCCAGTGATGGTCCATATAGCAGATGTTCTGTTGCATCACTCGCCCCCGGAGGCAGGAAGGCTTTTTGCCTCTGAATGTGCTAAATGAGTTTGAAGAGCTTGAAGTGTTTCTGAAAGTTTTGGATACATTTCTATTTGGGGAGGGCTTCTGTATAGACCTTTGCATTCCTGGAGAATGCTCTTCGAGTGTGATGGGGTTAGGGTTTCCCCTGATAACTTGTGATGGAGGTGGTCTTTCTGAATAGTCATTGCCACATTGAGAACTGTAGAAAGAAGTTGGTATTTTTGATACAATTGAAGGTATCAGGGTTTCAACCCTTGAGTACAATCCAAGTGTTCACCTAACTAAATAGATTCCATCTTCTGATAGCATCACAGCTTGCCAGTCCAGGACAGAGGTGTTGCTCCAGGCTGCAGATGTGCAAAGAGTACATAGCCTTCTGCTTTTTTTATTAAGCTACTAAACTTTTCAGGTCATCTCTGTAGCTAGTTAAATGTAACAGAAAGGGTGAAGGATACTGATATTCCTGCCAGGGAAGTTCTCTGGTTTTCAGGAGATGTTACAAAATAACTGAGATGGAGAAATGTTCAGGAGCAGAAGTTCTGTTGGTTTTTTTTTTTCATCAGACAGTGACAGCACTTCAGCATGTATCGTTGTTTAGAAGCATCACCTGATGAGGAACCATGATGCTTCTTTCAAGCTGGATACCGGATTCAGGAAAGTGGTGTGCCACTTCATTTTTTCAGTCTTACCTGCTGATAGACAGAGTAACATCCTTGAAAGCCCAAAACAGTTGCTCAACAGAGAAAACAAACATACTTTATAATAACTGCAACTATGTGAGGTGTGATGTCCATGTGCATATTCTGCAATTTGTCTTCCATCCCTTCTTTTTCAGTCTAGAACATGTGGGTTCCTGTAGTTGAAAGAAACTAATGCTCTTTGTGTGAATCCTGTGCAGGCTGAACTGTGAATGGAGCCCTAACTGGGCTCGGAAATGGCTGTTAATTTGGAGGCAACAGTGTGACAGAAGTTTGGTGGTAGAGAAGAAGATTAGGCAGTAGCATAAGGCTTATTTTGTGAGCACTGATATGCATCCTTTCTTATCAAGCACATCCCAGAGAAAGAATTCTGTAATGTGAAGCTGACTGAAAAGGCTTGGCAGGAAACTTTTGCACTTCTTGATGAGTGTCTGCAGCATGGCTCAGAATGAGTGGTATCGACAAATATGGATGAATTATAGTATAATTTGAGGTTGGAAGGAGTCTCTGGAGGTCATCCATTCCAACCGTCTGCTCAAAACAAGGACAGCTGAAGTTAAACTAGATTTGTTGGACCTTATTCAGATGAATTTTGAATATATCCAAGGATGGCAATTCCACGGGCAGTCTGGGTACCCTCCACCAGTCTTAACTGGGGGAGAAGATGTTCTCCTTCATGTACAGTTTGATTTGTCACTTGCTGTAGTGTGTATGTGACCATTGCTTCTTGTCCTCTCACTGCGCATCTCCAAGAAGTCTGATTCAGTCTTCTCTGTAATCGCTTGTTGCCTCTGTGGAGAGAGTACCTAGCTCCCCTCCATGATTTCATTTCTCAAGATTGAACAGACCATTACTTGTGCATCATTTTTTCTATCCCCTTAACCATTTTAGTGAGGTGTCTC
The DNA here is from genome assembly GCA_004320125.1 of Scolopax mira. Lineage (NCBI taxonomy): Eukaryota > Metazoa > Chordata > Aves > Charadriiformes > Scolopacidae > Scolopax > Scolopax mira. The sequence continues at coordinate 139,055 of BJBW01003862.1, forward strand.
TGAACCCACTGTAGCATGTGGACCCCAAAGCTTCATACCCCAGATGCTGTCTCACAAAGACTAAATAAAGGGCAATCACTACTTCCCTCTGCTTGCCAGCTGCATTTGTGCTGATGCCACCTGGCGCTCGGGTCACTTCCATTGCTGCAAGGGCGTAGGACTGATTGATGGTCAACTTGACAGACACATTTAATCCTGAACTTTAGGGACATTTAGGTCACAGATCCACTATTAGACTATTGCACGTGAGAGAAACACAGGAAAAGTTGAAATAAAGGCTGGGGGGGTGGTGGAAAAGGACTTAATGACTGCTGCAAAATGTGTCTAGTGTCTACAGGCATCCATGAAATGTGTTCTGAGTGAGTGCAATTGTTTCTACAGTTTAAGAGAGAACTGGAAACTGCTGTGTCCCAAATGCTGAAATATTGTGCTAGTAAATAATAAATTTTAATCCCCCTTGTTGGACTTTTGCTCAAACATTGGAAATCCATAAAAATGAGAGGACTTCTTATGCGCAGTTACTTAAGCTTACTGTTGTTAACTTTGTTTTATGTGGGCAATAGCTCAAGGACTGAAAAAGAGGTTCTGTGCCAGGTCCAGACATGGGCTGTAACTCTTTAATACGGGTGAAAGTAAAGGAACTCTTAACTGGTGGAGCAGTGCAGCATATTTCATGGGGAAGAAGAAAAGTCTAAAGCAATAGAGATAGCTTATTCTTATCCAGCTGTCGATTTTGTAGCTGCTCACCCCGTTGAGTCAGTTCTTTTTTCATTTTTTTAAACCGCTTCAAAAGTTTCTTTCCTTCGTCTCTCACCTTTCTTTTCCCCTCCCTCCCTTAAATTGTCTTTCAGTGGTTTATATTCCTTTATGACTTGGGGAAAACAGCACTTCACGTCTACTTGTTATTTGTGCACTAGGTTTGTGTATCTTTAATGACAAAGTATCGATTTGACCCTTAAAGTGCATTTTTTTTTCTGAAAAAAGTACACACTAAAATCCATCTTATTGAGGAGAGAACAGAAGAAAAGATGCTGATAGAACATGTAAATGACACAGATGTTCTATCTGGAAAAAGTACCCTGAAATGCCAAATCTTAATCTTAACTGTAGAGATGGAAAGAACAGTGTGGAACATGCAACCCCACTCTGTTCTGTAGCAACAGCTACAGCGTTTGGGAATGGGTTGGGAAGTTGCCCTGGGAGTGAAGTCCTGCCCTCTGCTTAAAGGAAATGAACCTAATTTAGAGAAGGAGACTGCGATAGACAATGTGAAGTACGCTCATAACCAAATGAAATAAATTTTAATCAAAACAGGTTATCAGAGATGTTTAATCCAAAACTGAGATTACTCAGAATAGTATTAAAGAAAAAAAATAGAAGTTTTGCAATAGAGGAAGTACAGGGTGCTCTACAAAAAGTTTATTTGGAGGCAGAAATTTTCCCTCAGTATTTTAGGAAGGTATTCCCTGCAGGTGGCTGTAAATGGCTTTTTGCTGCTCTTGTTTAGGAAATCAAGTGTTGGTCAGATTCGTTCTGAGTGTTGCAAGTTGATTTGATTTGTTTGGGTTTTTTTAATGAGTTCTGCATTGTGCATTATATGAATTTACCTTAAAAAAGGAAGTGTAATACTTAGTACACTTAAGTTTAAAGAAAGACTTCAGTTGTTTCTGAAGTATCAAGTAGTGTTTTACCCTAAGCTCTTGTTGAATTTTTTAGTTGTTTTTTTTATTCTGTGACTTAATATTCTTGCAGAAATAACAGGTCCCAGGTTAAGTTAGTTTACAAAATTTCAGTAAAGGAATTTTTGTCTAAATGTCTCTCGTTCAGTGAATAACCTGCTGTGTGCTAAATAGTCTCTTGTAGTGTAAGGGGGGCAATTGCTCAAGCCCTAATAAAATCATAAAGCTTGTCATATTTGTGGTTCATACCTCATTTAGTTTGCACTTCACTGCTATAAAGCAGTTAGCAGAGGGAAGTGAAGCACACAACCCTGTGTGGGGATGTGAAACAGAGAAATACGTTGGTGGTATGTTATCTTTGATTAAATTGTAGTTAGCACAAGGATGCAAGGCTATTTGGGTAACCTTACTGATACTTTTAAGAAGGGAGTGGGGTGACCATAGTCTTTCTATGTGTCCAGACTTTTTGAATAAAGTCTGTCTCTTTTTTTTTTTTCCTAGACAGTAAACCCAAACACTTAAATAGGAACTTGTGGCCGGGTCTCCTTCCATATCTGGTTGTGATTAGAGCTGGAGATAATTCTTAAAAATGTAAAAGAAAACAGAAGTGTGTTGCTTTTTCAGGAGTTCTGCAAATATATCATTTCATTATTTATGTTCTTTGCTAATGTAATACTGCAAAGCTTATATTCTCTTCAGTATGAAGTCTTTTTGTCTTAATAATAGTATTGTGAAAAGCCTATATTAATGTGGTCTTTCTTTAGACAATTTACATGATGCTCACAATAGTTGGGAGTAAGCATTAATGTACAGATAAACATTGGTGAAGCTTTGAAACAAAAGTTTAACAAAAACTTAATAACAAAAGTAAATGTACATTGTCATTAATTTTTTATACTGTCTTTCTTCAAATAAAGAGGAAATGGTTATGGGTTAAGAGCTTAAAAAATTAAATGGCATTTACTTGCATATATACTGGTAACTAGTATTTCTTGGAGACATATCATAAGTAACTGTACTTCTTCACTGGGTGGAATCTGTAGTGAGTCACGGTGTTTCTAATGTCTCTAATGATATCAAACAACTTTGATATCAAACAAACCAAATTGCCGGGACAAGATTGAAATGCTTCTTCCAGTTTTTGATTAGCCACTAGTCAGTAGTAGGTATAAAGCTAGATCAGTAGTCCTGCTGTATAGAAATAAGCTGAGTTTTTATATATATATATATATATAAAAAGTATTAAAGATATTATTTGTAGTTACTGAATACTGATGCAGCTTCCTGAGAAGCAGTAATTGTATTTCTATTTCCTGTTCTCTGCTGAAATTTATCTGGTGTTTTTTTTCAGGTAAAAACCAGTGACTGCTTTTTGTTCACTAAGCTTACTTTATTTTTTGCTGATGTTGGCAATTCTATTATATCTTCTCAGTCTTGAAGTTTTGAATTTGAAGGTGGGGGGTTTTTTTGTTTGTTTGGCTTTTTTTAAAAAAGCCACTGTACCTGTTGACTGTCCATTTGTGATGATCAAGACATGGCTAAAAGCAAGGAGCAGGTCTCTTAAACCTCTTTGAACCTGGATGAAAAATAAAACACTTATACTTTAAGAGTAAGAAAAGGAAATTTACTGCAACTGCTGTTATTTATATCTGTGGGGAAGCAGCCTGGTTGAAAGTAAGATACAACTTGCTTTACACCTGTGCTGTGCTATCTTCATTTCATTAGGTGCATCAGCCATAACGACTATTTTACACCAGCAGGAGATTTCATGGATATGGGTTGGGAGATGCTGATTTTGGCACGTAGCGGAAGGTCCCACATGGCACCTGCACTTTGCTGGGGCAGTTGTGGACATCAGCATGGTGTCTTTGTGTGTCTTAGGAGACGACAGAAAGGGCTTAAGGTCTCTAATGTAAGACTCACAGTGGAATATGGCAATACAGTAAAACTGGGTGACTTGCCCGGAGCTTATTTTTTTTCCAAGCATAATTGTGTGAACCTCATCGTTCAGCCTTGCAAAGGATGACTCGTTACACAAGAGACATGGTGAAGTACATATGTACGTACTCATACATCATCATGTTTTCCATCCCTATTTATTTGTCTACCACCCAAAATGATCTGCTATTCTCAGGCTGCAGAAGTCTTCCAGAAACCATCAGAGAAGTAATCAGTCCTGTGAATAATGCACCAAAGAAGAACAACGACCTCCCTCTCTCTGGGACAGTGTGCCAAGAACACAATGAAGTACTCACTGTCTGAAAACATGTGTCTTAGTGCTAAATGAGGACATGCTCAAGCCACCTGAAATCCTTTGGGCATGTTATTTTAAGACAAACAAGTTGGTTCATTTCTGTGAGAAGTTTAAAGCATCCAGGAGACCAATTCAACCAAATTTGCAGATTTCAAGTCCATTTTACAGTCACAGTGAACTACTGTTTTCAAGGATTACTGGGGTTTTTTTAGGGCTGGAGTCCCTCTGGTTGGGACTTGGCCTAGTCCTCAGTATTTATTAACCCTGTGGAAGAGGTGAAAAATAAGGTAATGAAATATGACCATAATACATATGTAGTCAAGACTAAGAAGTGTATTTGAGAAACTCTGTTATGTCAGTATTAAACTGGAAGTTTATTATAGATGGTGACCCCTAGGAAACTTAATTCTGGAAGACAAGATTTCACCTATTTATTCAAACAATTCTGACATTTGTTTTAATTTTGGGAGGGCAACCAGAGAATATTGTTGTTACAGAGAAAAAAGTTACTTTTTTGTTTGTGCTGATTTAACAATGGAAAGGGGAAACTGAATGGTAGAGTGTACAAGGAAGGAAATAATGGATTGAAGTTGCTGTGCGTTTTAAAAACAAGGCTCCAAAGGGGGGGAAAAAAAAGAAAACATATCTATATTGAGACACCTAAACTACCAGTTATGTTTCTCAAACCCTTCTGGATGTATCCAGAAACTTGAAACTGTAGATAGTCTAGAAATCATAAACCATAACTGGGGTCATATTTAGTCATCTGCATTCAGGTGCCTAGAACTGAAAATTGTTATAGTAGAATGATTTAGTTACATTTGCCCCACCTAATTGATTAGGTTTTTTTTGTTTTAAGACACATAAAAGCATTTGTCAAGAAGAGTAACAGAACTGATATTTAAGCATGGTTTCCATTTTGTAACAAAAGTCTGAGGCTAATTAGGAGAGAAGGCTAAAAAAAATATGGCACTTGTGTGAATATAAATGATCTGTATAGGAACACTGTTAAAACAAGGATTTAGTCATACCATAGCCATCTAGTGATGAATAATAAAGTGCTTTTGAGATAACTAACTCAGTGCTACAGCTGATGAGACTGAAGCCAAGTTGAGTAGGATGTTCAGGCTCACATGGCAAGTGTTAGTTGAGTAGTAAATAGAGCCCAGCTTTATTTATTCTGGGTGTGTATCTCTATTCCAGAATTTGCTATACCTCGGTATAGTTGTCCCCGTTGTCAATGGCTCCTGTGTCCTTGAAAGCCACTGTTAATCGCACCTTCAGACATGTGATATGTGACATCCTCTGCCTCCACTCTGGAGTGACTGGAGATGCCCCTCGTGGAAAGTCCACGAGGGTCAGGGAGAGGTGGCTGAGCTGCAGCTATTGCTGAGGTGGCAGGAGGAATGGGTGTCAGCAAGGGCCAGACAGCAGAGGGCTGCCATTGCCATGTGGTTTGGGGTGTAATTCAGGGGCTGATCAGACCCTAAAGGTGGACTTATCCTGGGATTGCTGTGGTGAGGTATTAGTGCTCTCACCTGTAAGCATGAGGTTGTCTGGACACTAGAGCTCCTGCAGTAGAAAAGGAAGAGAGTCTTACAAATGACCACCAGCCCTAGGGGAGATGGATTTGTGTTTGTGGGAGATGCTTACTTCTAAGAGTGTACGCTCCTGTGACATCTGCTTTCAGTCTGCTCTAAGTGCTTTTCAGGTCCAGAGCTTTGTCCTAGACAAGCCAGCCAAACTGCATCTCATACTGGCCTACTTTTCATCTCTCCAAAGAGAGTAGTTGGCGTTCTTTTCTTCTTTTTTAACAATTTAAGGACTGGATGACTTTTGAACTTAACTAAACAAAAGTTGAGATCAAATTATTTTTGTGACGCTTGCTGTTAAAGGCTGTTACAGAAACTTCCTGATAAGTACAAAAGCATTTTGAGTTAATAAGAATAACATCTGGAAATTACACTAACAAGGAGACATAAGGGACGTCATCCATCCTCCTAAATTGCACTCACTTAGTTTGCAAAATATCTGACTCCCTTAGCAGTACTGTTGCCCAATTGGCTTCATGGAGTATAAGAGCTTTCTACATTCCTCACAAGTATCCAGCATTGGACACTATCAGAGGCAAGCTACTGGGGGAGATTGCTCTATATTCCTAAGACTGTGGACAAGAAAAACAATTTATTTGGTGTTTTTCAGCCCTCTACTGCCTTGAAAAATCTTGCCTGTGAATTTAAGTTTGCCAAGGTCATTTCTTATTCCTGGTTCTGTCAAGTGAAAAATGGACCTCAGCAGAAGCTCTGCATTCTTGCATAAAACTGAACAAGGTTTAAAGCTATGTGCATTTGGTGGTTCCTGTAGTCTTGGAAAAGCATCCACTTATTTATTCCTTTGGTCACAATATGTACTTTCCTTTTTACTTGTTTTCTTGTCCCTATGGAGATAATTAACCAAGTGTTAGATGAAAAAATAAGGACTATATGTTTTGAGCAGCGCATTTATAATTCTGACCTTTGCTCTTTAGACACCTCCTTCATCCATAAATCTTTATGTAAAAAAAAAAAGGCTTTTTGTGATTCTGAATTTTAGAAGTTTACTTCTACCAGTAAACCTATCTTGAAAAATAATTATTTTCCTGAAGTGATGCCTGCATTACACTATGTCAACTGCAGCATTAGTGTAAATGGAAAAAAGTCATACTGTGGAAACATGTCTCGATGTCTACAAATGTGGTTGTTCTACTTAACATTTTGTTTAACTGTTGAGGTGAAAGTCCTTCTGTTTTGCTTAGGCTCCTCTCACTACTCAAAAACCAGACTTTTGACAGAACTTTAATAGCAGTTGCTGGTAGTTTCTGCCCCAGTATTGTCTAACTTGAGTGATCTGCCTTATCAGTAGTTGAATTATTTCTTCCGTTCAGCCTAACATATCATCATTTGTGCATATAGTATTAACTCTGCATTTTCTATATGCAGATGTTGGTATTCAATGCTGATAATTTCATATTTAACAACAAAACCATTTCTTTCCATTTTTTTTTTTTTTAAATACAAGGTACAGCTTCTGTAATTTAAAAGTTGGCAAAAGTCATCTGTAGTTCTTTTGGAATCTGCCCTGAATTCTTGAAAGATGGAGATGGGATTCAACATCTGTATGTCCCAATACGTTTGCAAATTAATTATCGTAGGAGTGAAGAATTGAAGGGGGCCATTTGTATTGAATTAAGTCTTGTGAGTGTTTATGCAATTGCTCATTAGACACTCATCAAACCCCACGTTAGAACAAGTTGAATTTGTTTGTCTCCACTATTGGAAGATGGATTGACACAGAAATACATTTCTTAATGTCTTTTGTAAATATATTCATGCTTTATTTACGTCCATTGATTTTTAGTACCAATATTGACCCTTAATGTAAACACTTTTTTGCATTTATAGAGATCTCTATTTTTTTCCAGGTGGGATAGGAAGCCCATATAAGCCAGGCTTTTCTATTTGCCTTTCCTAATGGAAGTTCTCTGTCCCCCTAAGACTTTCTGGCCCACACAGACATCTGGCTATGCATAGGTGGAGTTTGGAGGAGAGTGACTGGGGTGGAACGAGGAGAGCAGAAGAGAGGAGGACAAGACACTCACACTAAAGTAGTTGGTGTAGTTCTGGCTGTTTTTCTGGCCATACTTGCCATCTTCTGTCTGTGAATCTCTGGATTTGCTTTAAAGGAACAAAATGGCCATTGAAACACAATGATGTGGTTGGCATCTATGTTCATTTCATAGGACTTACCTGCCACACTGCAACAAAAAGGACTTAAATCATCAGAGGGACTTAAAAAAAAAAAAAGGCTGGTAGGGTTGGGTTGAGATTAAATTTTGTGTGTTGTGCTGAAATTTTCCTCTGTGAGCAAGCAGCAGGGAAGGTGGTGAGGATTTAGGCCTCAGGAAAAGTCATTTAATTGCTGATTACCACCAATCACATTCCCAAATTCCTTTCCTCATCTCCTGGAACAGTGGTATTTATCAGCCAGCTGTCCAGGGAGAATTCTCTGTAGAAATTGGCTGGAACTCTTGAACCCTGGATCCAAGTGGTTCCATGGTTATTGTAAATATCACAGATGAGATGCTGGGCTCTTTAATACCAATATAAGTTTTGTTAATGACTTGCTAAGGTCAGGATTTCACTTATGTTTACATATGTGTTGGACTTTCTTTTGGTGGTACTCTGAGGGTGGGAAAGGATTTGATTGTTTATCTGAAATGGTGCTGAATGGATCTCAGACTGATACAGTGCTGCATCTGGATTCACTTTCACATGGGATGATATGGAACAAAACTCATGAAAAATTATTTTTGTAAATTGAAATCAGAAGTTTTGAAAGCCCTCCCATTTTACTGTTTCATACAAGGGAAGGGCTGGCAACTTCACGTTTTCTCAATTGAAGTAAGTTATCAGATGTTGAGTATGCTACTGTCCATCAGGGCTGCTCTAGGTAATAATGCAGTCATTATCAAAGGTATGCTGCAAGGCATCACGGGCTGACACTTTCAAATCACCGTGTAAATCTGCCTGACACAGCTTTAAAAGAAATAAAACAAGACTGAAAGCTCCAGTGTTTAGTCTAAAAACACATATGGCTGTGGCTGCTGTTTTAGCTGAGGTGGGCTCACTGTGGAAGCCTTTTGTCAGCTCTCTGGCCTACTGAGGGGTGGCAGCTTGATTTGTGTGTTAATTTGCTGACTTTTCGGTTTGATGCTTTCTGTTAAAATTCACATGAAGAGCCCGTGTGTTTTCGCTTTATGTAGGGGCTTTCCCTAATCTAAATGCTCTTCCACAGACCTCCCTTGGTATTGCTGAAGCTAAGAGAAAGCGCTTTCAACGTTTCTTCATTTATATGATACTGAAAGGATGGATGCAGAGGGAGAGCCTTGTAAAGTGATGATATAACCAAACGCAGAGAAGAAACACAGTGGCAGTCGTACAAGACCTTTCCCTTATGGAAAAATACTGAATAACATGATCAGTGGTATAAGCCATGAAACGCTTAGCATCAGCTCAGCCTAGTGCCTTCCTGGCACCAGAGCTTGCCCTGTTTAAGTTAAAGAATCCTTCTCCCTCCATCTCACATGTCCCTGCTCTTTAAGTCTGGTTTGCTTGAGGAAAATGACTCGTTGCTGGCAGAGACTGCCAGAAACCATGAAACAGCCCTGGACTAGATCTCAGTCCAGACTTGCAATTAGGATGGTGTTTTGACACCGTTTTTCCTTGTGTGTTGATGGCATGTGGCCTGCGATGATTTTCTTGGGGCAGATGAGGTACTATGGACCTTCTTCCCTGGAACACATCACTTCTAAAATACAAGTTGATTGAGCAGCTTAGCTGGCACTTTAATATTGGATGGAATAACTAATTCAGGCCACACAAACACTGCAGAATGAGTCCCCTTGTGCTCTTCTATTAAGGAGGGATCTACAAGCCAATGTATGGGCACCAGGGTGTTTATTTTCAAAGAGTGGGTGAAATCACGCTACGCTGACTGCATCTCAGAAACTGAAGAGTCACGCCTTGTAGGTGTCCCTTCCAAGAACAGCTCCAGAAAACAGTTCCTTGAATCCCTAACATCATCTTTATTTTTTTGAGTCAACATTGATCAAAAATGCACCCTCGGGAAGCAGCTGTGAGTCTGGGCTTGGTGGCAGGTAGAAGGCTCACAAATTCCCACTGGACTTTTGATACAAATAGAAAGATTGACCATTGTTTAGAAGTAGTCATCAAGTATTATTTCCTTCATTTAAATTAATGTCTCTTTATGCCTGAAAACAAAATGTGGTATTACCCTTTGTGTCAGTACCTGTTGTGTGTAGCTAAACACCTGCCCTATCACATACCTCAAGCCATGATTCATGGATGAATTGTCTTTGTCCTGACCTGTTGCTGCAGCTTGAAGCTCCCAGTGGTTGTAATGAAGCTAGGATCTGACCCATAATGGAGAGAGCCTCTAAAGTTCTCTACAATCCATTTGCTATAATTTAAAAAATCTAGATGTGTATTTGCCACCACTGAATGCTGTGTCCTGTTTTCCTTTCCACAGGCAGAGTCACCCCGGAACAGCTCAGCTCACACGTTCAGCTTTTCAAAAACAATCTCAAAGCTTTGGAGAACCACTGTGGTCTTCTACAGCTTGTGCTGGCCACAGTCCAGACTTTGAAACACCCCCAGACTTCCAAATGGGACAACTTCCTTGCCTTTGAGAGATTACTTCTGCAGGTACATATTATGTGGATCTGTTTGACCTAACTAAAAATGTTTTATTTAATTTTTTTAATTCCCATTGAATTCTGTAGCTTGTTTTTTTTATGAAGAAGTGTGTTGGATGTCTTGTTAAAAAGCTGTTCTTTATTGCCAAACAGGTAGAAGAAATGGGAACCTACGTAGTTAATCTTTTATAGTTTTGTCTGAGAATAATTTTACAAGCAAAAGAGTAGACATTAAAGGTCAAGTACAGAAATAATCTGTGCTGGGTGAGAGTTTTACATCTATATGAAATTTCAAAGTGATACAATTTGTATACACAAAGTGTATTTTTGCATTGGATAGGATTATTATTATTGTTACTGCTGCCAGTCTGAAGATGCTTCTTGAGATGACATCAAATGCAGTGAGGACTTTATTACTGCTTGAGTATAAAAGTTGTGTAATTTACTGAGCAGATGAAAGAAGAGTGGGAAATTCCATGCACCAAGAGAGCCAAGTTTCTCTTGCTCACAGCTGTCATCTACCCTCAGCTTTTCCCACCACCACGTTTTTTACGGCATCCTGTTGGTGACCACAGTATTATTTACATACCATTTTGGATCACGCTTGGATTTCTTTCAGGAAATTAAGAGTTAGTGGTATATTGAACTCCGTCCTACTAACCTTTGGAGATGTACCGAACAAAGGGGGAGTTTTTCTGAGAACCTAATAGAGTTAATTTCTGCTGAAATTCAGGGAAAGCTCAAAACTTTTCTCCCTGTGCTGTTTCTTCTGCCATTGTGTTGTTTTTATCCTTTTATCTGGAAATCATATTCTGAAAACCTAGCAAGAGGTAACTCTTCATGAGCTAACTTCTAATGAAGTTAGAGTTGGCCTTAAATGAGTGAAGTGTGGACCTCAACTAAAGTCAGATACTTTTTTTGTAAAAATGAGCTATCTTTGTCTAGGTGTCGAAAACAGACCAACAACCCAACTCTCCCTCTGGTCTCTGTCAGCAGGATATAATCCCTGGTCCTTTGAGAAGACTCAGCCCATATCTTCATAGCTTTGTAGTCAATGAATTTCTGCAACACTTGGGGGATAAAAAAAATGTAAAACTTAAATAGTAGCAAGCTCTTATCTACATTAATTTCAAAAACTGTTCTCTCTTGGCAAGACAAATATAGGCAGTCTTCTTTCTGTAGTTAATAAACAAACACATCTCAAGTAAAAGAAACCATTGCAGCCCTTCTTTGGCTTTTCTGGACTGTAGAGACTGGGACTGACAGCCTGTAGTCCCCTTCTTTCTCCTGCAGTGACTCACATGTAGCTCTTCTCAGAAGCTGGCTAAATTCCATCTTAAAACCAGTTCAGCTTCAGAGTCAAAATAAAGCTGCAAGCTCAGCATTGTTTTCACAACAACAGAAAGCTGCCTATATAAAAACTGTGCCATAAATCATCAGGGAGTGGAAAAACAGAGGTAAGAAGCAACCAAATTATATATTTCATAAAGAAGAAGCGTATAACAAGCACTCTCATAATCGTAGGTGGCTTTGGATTATAACCACTGCCTTCTACCCATCATATTAAGGTAAAATGCATTAGCCAAAGCAAACTTTGTAGGCTAACATTTGTAACTGTTCCTTAAGCACATACTCATTTTCAGTAGTTCAAACAACAATTATTTTGAATTACACAATCTGTACAGCATGTATCCTTTTACTAACTCTATTTTGAAGATAGTCTGACATGCATTATCTGCTGCTGGGCACGTGGCCTGTCTCTGATCTGTTGTCAGGGGTTTGTAGGAAGAGCAAAATACTGAGACACCCAGAAGGGAACAGAGATATTTTTATTAGAAAAAAAAAAAATAAAAATAGCTAGGACATGATATTGTGAGTGGTTGGGACACAGCACTCTGCACTAAGTTTGATGCTGTGGTAGTTTATCTCGGCAGGAGTACTGAGAAATTCTTTAGCATAATTGTTATGTTTCAGATATTTTAAAATAATAAATCTTTAGAAATCCTCAATATAAAGTAATTGTTTCAAAATGAAAGTGATATTGTTACTATCCTATATTAGAACCGTGTAGAAGACAACAACTGTTTATGAAAGATCTACTGGGAGTAATATTATTAGATTCGGACAGTGTAGGAATTCTAGAGTTTTCGCTGATGGATGCATGTCAGACTTCAGCTGATGCTAAAGGAGATAACCCAGTATAAACAGCTGGTGTTAGAATTCTCAGATTTCCCAAAAAAATAAATCTGCACAGTTTTGGAATTTCTCTCATTACTTGAGCTCTCTGATGGGTCTCATGCTGCTCTGCTTAGTCTACTTTGTGCTTTTCAGAAAAACCACATTGCTGACATTAAACCTTCAATGTAACTCTTACATTGACAGCTGTCTTTCATTTTTCTTCTCTTTAATCTTCCTTGATTCTTTATTACTGTCAGTTGATGTTGTGGGTATTTGGTTCTAAAAATGGCCTAGCAGAGGTAGAAAGCAGCCTAATTCCAATGCTTTATCATCATTAAAGATCAGTAACTATGCTTTTGAGGCCTGTGTTGTCTCAGTAAGTTCTTTCCAAATTTCCTTGCTGGGGATGTATTAGACTGGAAGTCTGCTGAAAGTCAGTGCAGCTGCACACTTTAAGCTGGACAGCTTGCCCTGGAGAGGACTTTAAGCTTGTCCTCTCATGACCTGCAGTGGATGAGTGTTCTAAGAGCAAAACTGGATTTTGATGGGATGGTGGCCTTTACCTCAAAGGAAAGAGGATTTTTGTGCTGGGTTACAAGTAATGCATCAGGATGATTCATCTTGTCCATCACAAGTTTTCTCTGTGTTCTGCTGCTCTACCTCTGCACGTGATGGAGCTTTCACTACCCAGAAGTTTTAAATGCTTTGTGAATTGAGACAGTATATCCTGTTTACCAAGGAAATATCCAAAGCTATTGTGTTTTCCTTCTCCTGAGGTCCTCTTTCCATCTTTCTAATTCTGAATATCCATAAAACTGATAGATGGGAAGGGGAACACAAGTCTAAATGCTGTACCATGCTGCCTGCGACTCCCTCGTACTCCTCATGTCACTGCCTTGCTTTCCTTCAAGTGAGGATTTAAATTTCAGGGAGGTAACAGAAAGTAAGAAAGAGTGTTGTCACTCCACACTTCTCAGTTCTGTTTAGCTATTTCCTATTTTCCTCAAAATTATGGCTTTTCCAGAGGTTTATTAAGCAGTAGAGGCCCATGAAATGCAAAAGCACAAGAGGAGCTCTCTCCAGAGTTTAAACAAAATGTGACACTGTGAAGAAAAAATAATAATTTTTATTGTTTTTAACATAAACCACTCATATATTCACTGAGAGGGGATTTCTGCCTCCAAATTTTAAAAGTACCCAGCAGCTGTAGGCAGTGCGAGTAGGGGCATAACATGCTCTAATAGAAAGTGTAGTTGCTCCATCAAGGGTACTGCTCTGGAATTCCCCTACTTGAAGGCTACCTCTTGGAATTGGCTGCATCCTACTGGCATAATCTTGTTTTTAAGATTTAAGTATAAAGAATTATATTTTATGAATAGCCCCATCCATTTAAATAGCAAAGTTGACGTTTATCCAGTGCAAGTTTATCAGACTGTGTTTCTCAAATAGCATATGGAATACTTTAAAATGTGTTTCCCCCCAAATAAAAAAGACAATTTCCAAGCAATATAAAATTCTGCCGCTGTACTTTGGAGTGAGACAGTAGAGGGAGGATTTAAGATGATTCCAAGTTTCTGTAGATTATTATGAGCAAAGACATTGTCATGTCTGAAAGTTTGCTCATGGCACTACACAGCAGCTAAAGGTTCATTACTTCTTTTCCTCAGTTAATGGACTGCTGTGCATTTTTAAATGCAAACCTTTCTTCTAAACTGAGTAGATTTAATACATCAGGTCCTGTGTGTTTGGATTTTATGGTAGAAATTTCTCTGTGTAGATGCCTATGTAATGTTTTCTTTATGTACCATATAATAACTAGTAATAGCTCAAACTAAAAAGAAAAAATATCTTCCACAATGTAATTGGTATTGCTTGCTTTATTCCTTGCAAAGACAGTTTTTTGCATCAGAACTGTTGAAAGCAAACATTCCTAAAAAAGGGGAGGGTTGTGTTTCTTCTTTAGGATGAGGACATTCTCTTCTTTATTTGAGATGTCTGGGCTACACTTCATTTTAAACCTATACACATACCAGAAATGTTACCTTAAATAACTTCTTTGTCAAAGTAAGGAACTCTGAAAGATTGCTATATTAATTGTTATTTATTATTGTAGCGTTATTATATGGGAATTTTTGCTTCTTAGGGCTTTTTTGTGGCACAAAGTTTTTCCACCTGCTGACCAACACTTCACTGTTTACTGGGAAATTTGACAGAGCTTCAGTATTGACCCAGAAGCCATGATGCTCCCATTGGATCTCAGTACTGTCAAAGTTTTGGTTTGTGAGGCTGAGCAATGTCACATTATCTCAAGGGTAATTGGAATTAAAATACTAAAAGAAATAAACAAAAAACCCTGCAAAACAAAAATCTGCCCAATGTTTGCAGTTTCATGCTATAGATGAATGAAAAACTACAGGGTAAACCAGGGACTATATTGTTTTGGCTGTCTATAATTAGCTCTGGTTCATATCCAGCTAAAAATCCTTTCACCTATTTGAATTGTCTGATTTCTTAGGCTTAAAGCTTCTTGAATTGGGACCAAGTCCCCTCTGAGCTTTGACTCCCTTTGTGTCCTGCACTGTCTATGAGACAAGTGCTTTGGTGATTGGGCCAGTGCTGACACAGAAAGCATCTCCCAGCCATGGCATCAGAAATGTCATCAGGAGTTTGGAAATGGCATGTTTCTAGCAGCTATTGAGGACAGCTATTATTTAGTCAACGTGACAGTGTGTCCCATCACCTCACACGCATTGTCTTATTGCTCTTGAATATGAGCTCGTGATCAACCTACACAGCTCAAAAGTGTGTTATTTCTATAGGTCTGCTCTCTACCGAAAACATACAGGTGGGCACCGTGCATCACTTTCCTGCTTAGAAAAACAAATAGAGTGCTGTAATGCCAATTAGCAAGCAGAAATAGATCTTACAAGAGGGGCTGCCATCTATTTATGTCAAAGTTGTCATTGTGTGTGACTTTGGTAGAGAATATGGGATGTATCCGTCAAAGTCATTACCTTCCAAAGTTAACTTGTTTTCAAAGGATGACTTGTTTTCTTTTTAAATTTTACAAGTTCTTTTCCAATCTTTTCTTTTTCAAAGCTTTGCTATTGTCGGAAAGAAAAATATTTTAGGAAAAGTATCTGGATTTTTTAGTGGCTCCCAGTAATAAGTAGGTCAAATACTCTGGTGTTGGAAGCTATGTACACATATTTACGTGGTAAGCTCCTGACAGAATAGTATTTTCATGTTTAAATTTCCAAATACTAATTAGTTCTATCTTATTTTATTTCTATTTTCCCATATTGGTGCTAAATTTTCCAGAAGACATATTTTTATATTTTTTTTTTTGTCCTTAGTGTCTTGAGAAATAGAAAATATAGACATGTTTTTAAGAGAAACAGAAACTTCATGCCAGATGGTCATTCCAATGTTTTTATTTTTCTGTTGGCAGAAAGTGGTTATGAGGTTAATAAAATGACATCATTCTTGCTCCTAGGAATATTAGAATGTAAACTCACAAAAAAAGAAGTGGTAAAACTGCAATACAGCTGAGTGTTTTACGTTGCAGTTAATGTTTCAGTAGCAAGATCTAATAACTAGGATGTTCGTAACCATTCCATCCTGTGTCGTGATTTTCTACCATTTTTACAAATGCAAGATACACATGACTCATTACTTAATCAATCAAAGATGACGTTGTTATTTATTTGACTTCTGGCCACTGCAGAATACGGTAGGCGTTGTTCGTGTTCCCATGCCTGCACAGGACCCCGTGCCAATAAATTTGGAAACTATAAGACGCCAGCCTGCAGACTCTCCCTGCCTAGAATTTGCTGTAGTTTTCAGACTTCTCCACTTTTCTACAGGGTGCAGTAGTTGTGAGGTGATTCTTACCAACTCTGGACTGGTATAAACCAAAAAAAGCTCAAGCAGGGGCTTCAGAGCTGCCCAAGCAAGCAGTTTGTTAAAAAGCACTGAGGAAATAGAAAAGCTTTTGGAGTGATTCCTCTTGCTCTGCAAGAATAATGAATAATTCAGCTGTAGTGAGACCTTTATTTCTATGAAGACTAGACTAAGATCATTGGCATCTCTTGTTATTATTACTTATATTGCTTTAGTCTATGTGTAATTATTTACAATTACGTAGCTCAGTACAGTGCAATAAATTGCCTTTTTGGTGGCCTACAATGTTGATAAATAAATTTTTTTAGAAGAGATACTGCAACAGTATTTGGAAAGAAGACCCATGATGTTAGCTGCCACTAATTAGACATGTTACACTGAAAAAAAAGAGATACTGAAATTAGATCAGTCACTTTTCAACATAAAGTTACATCTGGAATGAATTGTCTTGGTGGGAGTCTTGCATGATACCATGTTGATTGCAAAGGTCATCCTCTGGAATTTGGTACCTTTTGGATGAGATTGCAGTTTAGACACTGATACACATTCTGTCTTAGACAGCTAGAGAATCAAATGTAATTTGTTGATGACTTCTGAAAAGAAATTAATCCTGCAACAATCACTTGCTTTAGCTTCCAATTTATTTACAGTAAGTTTTTATTTAACCATCTGTTTGTTAGACTCGCTCCATTTAGACTGGGAGTTGTTTCCAGAACATGTAACCCCATTTGGATTCTGCCTTTATACATGTGCCCCTTTTAACTTTGCAAGTATTTATTCTAAATAAAATCTATGTGACGTTTATGATCTTACTTAAAAACTGGTGTATGTAAGCCCTGAAATACTGTTGCTTCTTGTCACCCACCTCTCATGGTCTCAGTTCATTTCTTTTGCTTACTCAGTGCCTCTTATGCTCATGATTCCTTTCTTTTTTCAACAAGAATTCAGTTGTATTTATGTGTATTTCTATACATTTCTATAAAACAGAGCCCTAAACTGCTAGGGACACCTCAGTGCTACAGCAATATAGGTAAAACAGTGGACTAAATTTGTGGAAGTTTTGAGCTGCTTTGAGCGTGTTTAATTCTGTGCACCAACCATGATACTCCATAGAGGAGGAGCTTGTTGGTTACCAGTATATTCCATGTTCTCAGGGAGCTCAGTTATGGACTATTTCCCAGGTCTGATGTGCCAGAATTAAGACATTCCAACAGTTTTGCTCAGAAAGATACGTGTTGTGCCTGTGTATGTGTGTATATATATACACGCACACAAAGTTTTCTACTCTTTCTATATGTATATATATAATTCTTCCAGACAAATTAATTTTCTGTGAGTAGAATGCTTTTATCAGAGTACTCTGAAAGCAAAATAAAGTACAGGTAGGGATTGCTGAAAGAAAACTCTTTCAAGTTTTTCTAACTCTGGCTGAAAAGGGGTTAAAATATCTTAACTAGGGTTACCACATCACATGGGAGCTAAAACTATCTTTTGATATTTTTCACAAAAATACGTGTTTGTGTTTAATCTGAAAAGTTGCAAAGTATTGTCATTGTGGCTCTCATTTAAAAAGCAAATGCCTCCCTCCTCCTCTTTTGAAAGACCTAGGATTTTGTATCCAGATAAGGGTCACATAGAGCCTCTAAAATTAACGCTTAATAAAGAAGTGGCTTTCTTAAGTGAGCAAATGTTCACATCAATAAAACTTAAAAAGTCTTGTGGGAAGTAAAGGCTAAACATACAAAGTCAATGAGAGCTGCTAAATTAATATTCTATGTACAAACTCAAAATACTTGCTGTAGCATAAAAGAATCCCAATGTATAATGATTGCAATGGGAGACAGCTCTTCAAGGAGGGAAGCAAAAAAATCACTACCACCTTCTCTACACACACACGTTATTTTGTTAGACGTTTAAACAATTGATGGTATTTTCTTGCCCCTTTTCTTTAGAGGTTGAAATTACATGCTGGTGGATGTGACTATTATGGTCATAGGTAAGCAGTGCCTCTCAGCAACAGACATCCCATTAGCAGTTAGTTCATCAGCCTTCTAATGGGCAGGTTAATTGGTAAGGTTTTGCTGAGTGTTATTGTGGTGTTTAGTCTTGCTCATAAGCTTATTCATTTGGTGTTAATTGTGTTACTGGACAGGCAAAGTGGAATATGAATGGATATGGGAAGGTGGATGGCTCCTTTTCTGCTCTAGCATTTTATTTTCTATCCATTTTGTTCATTATGATACCCATGTATTTTGATAAAGTGATTTCTTTGATGTATTTTTAGATGCTTTTAGTCAAGAGAACTCAGCTTGCCTTTGTCTAGGTTAGAAAAGCAGGGGGTTTTAAGAGGAGATACATAGGGTTTCTTAGCTGATAATCTGACTGGATTTAGCCACTGCTATAGATTTGGAGCAGGACTGCGTCTACCTTTGGGTTTTTCTGCTTTCACTAATAAGCATTTTTACAATCCATGTGTTGTCCCTAGGTAAGATTCCAGGTATTGTTGTAGTAATAATGAAATCAACACCAGAGAGCACGGCGTCGTGTGGTGAGAACTGTACTGACAGGAACTGCTTATCACTGTGGTGGTTAGCTCAAAGGCAGTACAGCATCTATCAAATCTCTTATCTGAAAAGCAGCGTGATAGTGCCAGCACCATATCTCTGGTTTTGAGTGTGATTATATTAGTCTGTCAGCTTAGTTTTCCTCGTTTTTTGGAGGACATACTCGATTATTTCTTACAGGCTGGCGAGGAGAAAGCGGAGAAACAACACAACTGAAAATTAATGTAAACTTTACAGTGGGCGATATCCAAAATTAACAGCGGGGCTGCCACGTTGCATTCCCTATGTCTCCCCACCTTAATGAGTTGCATATTTCCCTTTCTGCTGGCCCACACACTTCCTCGGATCACAGGCATTTCTGGGCACGGGGTACATGCACAGACACACAGGTGCTCTCCAAACTGCTTTTCCCACAGTCAGGGATGTCTGGGCTTGAGTCAGCCCCAACCTGGAGAGCAGATAGTCCCACTGGCACAGTACCGATTCCTCGCTGTAAGCCATGGTCTCTCCATTTGTCTTGTGTCCTGCAGAATATGCTATGAGATTTGTGCCCCAGCAAGAAAATAAACTTTGACTCTTTGGCGTGCTTGTGCAAACATGTCTTTGTGGCTGCTGCCTTCAAATCACAGCTCTTACCTCTGTCTGCATCATCTGTTCTTGGCCATGAAGGTCTTTGAAAGCCAAACTGTGCTCAGACTCTAAGGCTACTATTTTTCCCCAAACCATTCTTTTCAGCAGAAAAGTAAGTATAATCTTAATTTGATTTTGCTTACTTGATGGAAAACAAGATGGTGTTAGTTTTCTGAGTTGCCAGGCCAGCCAAGATCAGGGTGGTCTAGGACTTAACTGCTTTTTCTGACTTAAGATTTTATCTCTTACCTGGTGAAATTGAACCAGTGGTGAGTTAGGGAGCTCACAAAACACTGTATTGCTGTTGGCCATGTTTTCCTTCCCCCAAAGGAAGTTACACCAAGAGATACTACTACACAACAAGTTGATTGGGGCTCAGTGCAGCTATGGAGCTGTGGCAGATTTTTCTTCATTATAAATTATGATTTAATTGTTTGCAGCTATATAGACTTGTTCAGTATCACTTGCTGACTTCCACTAAAGGAGGGAGGCTCAGTTCTCCTTGTCTAGGTTAGAAAAGTAGATCCTGTTTGAAGGCAACATGCTGACTCAGACAGAAAAATCTTGGTAGGATTTTACCTCTGCAGTAGGTCACGAAGAATCATTTTTAAAATCAAATCTGGCTTGTCAAAGGTCTGCCTGTGTAGTACTTGCAGCCTCTTCAGGATGAGTCCTTAAACAAAGTTGTAACCCTAACTCTTCTCTCTTGGAAGGTGTAAAACATTAGGATTTACTTGAAGAGGTTGCTACTACCTCTGCTATCCCACACGTATGTGTAACAAACAAGTGACTCGGTCATAGTAGGTATTTCCTACACATTCCTGAGGTTTATTGGGAAATGGAGAGAGATTTCTTCTAGCAGTCATCTGTTTTCTCCAGGTCATGTCTCTTCAGTCAAGTTACCTTTTACTGCCATGAAGTTTTTCTAGGGACTTTTTCAACCTAAGAAGATCCCTCTTTTGGAAGCCCACCTGTTTCACCCCATGGCACCATATTTGGGTACATGAGCATTAAAGTCAGCATACCATGGGTCTGACAAAAATGGATTTATGCTGGAAGCTGCCTGCTGGCCATGGCGTTCCCAGCTGCTGCTACAGGACACACTGTGTAACAAGACTGCTTTCTTCTCATTTGCCCCCCACCTCCCTCCAAAAAGCAAAAGGAAACACTTGCTCCATACCTAGAAATGACCCATACCTAGTCTGAAGCTTCTGTAGCATTGTTTTCTCTGTATTTACTCTTTCATGTATTCTTTAAGAATGCTTCGTTAATTAAAAATGTTGTAGGCACAGCAGAAAAAAATTAATTTCTCTCTGGATGTACCCCCCCCCCCCGCACCAACCCATCCCAGGGTGTTTGCTTTTGTGAACCAAATAGCATATGGTTCTGTGAGTGTTTCTGTGATTCAAAATAGTCATGTTGCCTGCAGAAATGAAGGGCACTGCGCACACGTAAAACTTGTACACTATTTTGTAATGAAATACGACAGCCCGTTTGTGCAGCTGTGTCAAATAAGGCATGAATACAGTTAACTGCTATTTACCTCCTCTCGCTCTGTTTGTTTGGAGTACAGAAATGCTGTACATTCACATTAGGCAATTCAGTATAGAAATCCAACTTGGACTATTGATGGGGAAGTATTTCATAATTTTGTAGCAGGTTAAAACATATGGTTGTAGTTAGAAGAAATAAATGGCTTCGTCCATAAAGCACTGCCATTCAGCACAACTGTCGGGCTGATGTAGGTTTATCCTTCAGGAGAGTAAAATGCAGGTAATGGGTAAGTGATAAATGATAGTCTGCCTGGGGAAGGGAAAAGTTTCAAATTCTTTTTAACGAGGGCATTACTAAGAGAAGATGTGCCAGAGTTGAGAAACTCTCAAAATGTGACTTAAATATGTCCATCAGTTTCTCTTCAAGTATTTCTTCCCTACCCGTCCCCAAGTCTAGGGAGAGTGAAATAGCTTCTAAGCCATAGACAGCAAAGGATTCAGGCATACTTCATAGTTTCATCTGACTTATCCTTGCATGTTGTCGCACTTGTCTTAATTTAATTATCCTACCTTCCCTTTGAGTAGGTTTTTCCCCAGACTAAAGGTGGATTTTCTGTCCAGGTTATCTCATTTCTGGAATTGCTCAAAAAACACTCAGTACTCAAGGAGTCAAAACACAACACTCAAGTACCCTGTATTCCACAGTAATTCTGGAGGCCTTTAGAACAACTGAGGCAGCACCTTCTGTGTCCTCTTATCTACTGTTTTCTCCAAGCTTATGTTGATGAGAGATTGGGTTTTGGCAAAATTTTTGAGAAATTGATGCTTTTACTCACGTGTCCCCTGGAAAAAAAGGTTGTTTAAGAATCTACCTCCTGTAGAAGGAAGATGGTTCACTGCATCTTTTTGTTGCATCTACAGAGAAGGCAGCAAATACACAAAGATGTGAGCTGCTGCTGCTTCAAGGGAGTGTTGGTTACTGACGTAGGCAAAGCTTTGTGTTGTCTATATACTGTTTTAGATTCATGTGCTTGTTCCCTGCAGAGAAGATGTTGAGTGTACTGAAGGCACATGTGCCAACATCTAATTGGTAGGGATCTGACAGGCATTGGCAACAAACATGTAGATTAGGAAGCCATCATGCATTTCAGGGGGCGTAATAGCTGAGAAGTCTATTAGCAGGATGCAAAAGTTTGGTACCTTGCTTTGGGTTCTAGTTTCACCCAGTTCTTGCAGTTACATGGAATGAACCTTTTTCTGTATGAGTTCAACCTGTGTAGAGCTATCAGTTTGAACTCCAAATGTCAGCATCTGCAAATGGTTTGGTTGCCTCTGTGCAATTAATTGTTTCCTAGCCTATCACTGCGTGCCTTCTTGTTTTGTCCATAGCCTGAGCAAGCTCTTTATTAAAAGTGATCACTACTGGAAATGGAATGATTTCTTTAGTATCTGATGGGGTGGACATAGAGAGGAAAGACAAGTGTGAAGCAGTGTGCCCTTTTTTCATCCTGCTTCCCTTCTGTAAGTCCAAAGAGGACACGCAGTTCTAAGGCATCAGGAGAGCACTCTCGCTGGGCACTAGTTACCTTGTCCTTTTCCCTCAGATGCTGCTCACAGGAGTTTTATTTTCATAAAGTGTGTGGAAGCAGAGGATACCTTTAAATCTTTTCACTCTTAAATGTTTTCAGCAAGTAGTGGCACTGGAACTGAATTTCTTAAAAACACAAAAGCTAAATGCTGCCTCACAGAGGGAGCAACATATTTCATGCAGATGGGCTCTCAAACGGTGATGGAAACAGCAACTCATGGATGACCAGGTGACCTGTTTTTCTGTCCTGAAGAACTAAAAATAATTTACATATTTTTGTTTTTAAAACATTTGCATGTCATCTTGGTGTGATTACTGGCACATGTTGTATTGATTCAACTTTATTGTCGCATTATTCTCTCGCATTCAGGGCCACATGTGTTCCACATCTGGTGAACATTCAAAGGCCTTTTGAAAAACATCACCATGTTTTTGTTCTTAGAAATGGTTATGACAAATATCACGCTTTTGCATCTGCTTCTGCTATTGGTTGCAAACAGGATGCACTAGGCTGTGCCTACTGTCCAGTTACAAAACCACCAAAGAGAACATAATACATTTCCTGTTAACCAAAGTGATTAACTGCTTGAATGTTGGTCTTGGTTCCTTGCACCAGAATGATCCCGCCTCCTTGTCCTGGTGAGATCGCAGTGGACCGTACTGAATGTGTTATCTCTTTATGGCCACTCCCATTAGACTAGGCAATGTGGGGAAAAAAGGGACAGCAAGAAGAAAACCAACGCATTTTTAAGAACAAATAGGAACATTCATTTTATAGTTGCCTTAAAAACTCCTAGCATAGTATTCAATGTCAAAAGCCACCAATAAACTACTACTTGAAACATTGTGGAAAAAGTGGAATGTTTTCCTACAGATCTGTCAGTAGGGTCCTGGTTTGGTACGTTGCTGGATGCATTTTATAGTGTGACTGCACGACCATTTACCGTGCTTCGTGACGATGACGTTACATGTATCGTGAACCTCTCCGTGGTGTGAAGTGCACTCATGGTGAACACCATCTGTTTAGAATATATGGTTCCCCGTACCAAATCAGTTGCATGCAAAGGAGATTGCGGTGTGTTTTTCACACATTATTTATTATGTAGGGCAAAGTTAAAAATCATGATTAGCGTCTTCTTACATTTCACCCTTAGGTGCATATAATATAAAATCTCATTTGGAGGTACCTAAAGCCAAACTCAAACCTGAAACATGTTTAATTGGGCTTAGAATGAAGGAGAAAATATTCTCCTGACTCAATAATGAACTTCATTTCTCTTTTGGGACTTGACTTCTGACACAGAGAGAAGGCCAAAATAAAAACCAGAGTGAGTGAGGGCCCCGACTTAAACCTGCTTTTAATTAAGCCTTGCAAAGAAGCTTTTCTGCTAAAACTCTCAGGTTGAAGAGTTCATGAAAAAAAAAACCCTCCCTGTGGCTTATGAACAGCCAAAGTGGGGACATTCAAGCACACATTTTTGAACAGTTTAAACCAGAACAAAACGCGAGTGAGAAAGTCCATATTATTTGCTTAACGCAGTTTTTAGCAGGCTGCTCCTTTCACAGTTATCTTCCCTTTTTATTATTCTGAGTGTTTTGGTTTAAAACTTAATGCTGCTACAAGATGTTTTGATATTAGCAAACATGAAAAGTAAATTGCTTTGGTTTCCTCTTTTCCTAATTGCACATAAATCTGACCCAGTTCAGCTGGACACGGCTACAGTGCGTCAGAAATGTAATACGCATTTCCAATCAGAGTCCTTGCACCAAGGCAAAGGTCAAAGCAATTTTCTTGTTTGTTTGTTTTTAAAAGGGATTAAATAAATGTACTTTTTACCACAAGGAAAACGATAGTGCCCATTGCTCAAGTACGGCTTTTAATCCATTTTTGAATGGGAGTGGACAATCCTGTCTGGAGCAGCAGCAGGGATCATTTCAGAATTAAAGGTTGTGTGCTTTCCATGCAAAGCGATGCTCCTCAGGCAAGACTTCTGCTCGATCGCTTACACTATCAACCCCAGACGAGAGCTTACACCACATTAAAATAAAGCTGTGGCTTCGGTGACAGGCTGTAAACAAAAAAGGGTGGGATACAGCTAATGGCAGCAGCATAGCACTAAAGAAAAATAAATAATTCCCCTTTACTTGCAACTGGCAAAGACCCAAATCCTGAAACATCATCAGTCATCCTTGATGACTAGATGAGATCATAAACCGAATGAGGAAAAATAAACTTGAATTTAACTTAAATTGTGATTGGTGCAGTAAAAACTAACTTTCACCCCAAAAAATGTTTTCTTCTTGCAAAACATTTCTAGTTGCCGCCCTTTCCAACTATTCCCCACCCATTGCAGAATTTCCAAGTGTTCTCCACGGTTGGTAGATGTCATCCCTTATCCTTCCACATCTCTTACAGCATGAGAAGCAAACTGCTTTTGCATTTCTTCCCCAAAAACATTTTCAGTGTAGTCTTCATATAAATACCAAACATCATGTTATCCATAACCTCATAATTCACCAGTCTACCAGCTGAATAATGTAGCAGGCATGGAAGACTGAGCACCAAAGGATGTTGTACAGACCAGGAGAGCCATTCTGACAAAAAATCTGCTGGGGAAAAAATTTCCTGAGAAAAAAATACATGAACTTTCTTTTTCAGTTCTTCACGCATCTAGGGCTTATTATGAACAAAAGACACGCTCTAGGGAACAGTTATGTACTATCAGGAAAACTGACTTGATATTTGAATTTTTACAGCTGTTTATATTTTGCACTGTGGTTGGTTGTTTTTTTTCTTAACAAGGTTTCTGTATAATAACCCTTGCGAGAAAGGTTTGTTCCTCATGAGCCGATAGCTTTAAATATAAAAGTTAAGTTCTGAAAAGTTGGAGACCCGGTAGAAATAATACTAAAATTCCACCAACAGTATGAAGTCTGGAGGTTGTGAAGTCAGTTTTGGAACTGGAAAATGGCATCTTTACTTAAAAGGTAAAGTAGCGTGTCATGAATATCAGTCAGGCAATGATCGTTACCAATTATGTGAGGAATATCAGACACATGAAGAATCAGTTTGATACTTTCTTTTGAAAAGCAATAAGCAAACAAGTTTTGTAGTTTGAGATCATTGGTTTAAAGGTACTGTTACATCTTTGCTGTTCATGGCACATACAAAGTAAGTTGAGAGTATCAGTCTCGTTCTTAGGGGTCTAATTGATGCCAAACTGGCAGAGATTGAGTAGGAAGGGAGCTTGGGCTCCCCCCTAACCTTTTGAGCTTTTGCATACTTACTTTATCAGTTGTGTAGATAAGGGCTTTTGCTTCACCGTGCTGTCAATCTGCTCCTTGCTCTAAGATGAAAATGCTGAATTTAATTATGTCGCTGTGGGCCTGGGTTCAGCCATCCCCTGTGATATCAGTGGTGTGAAGTGAACCTCTGCTGGAAATTACTGTGTATTACTGATGAGTATTGGAACAAACTACGTGAGTGATCTTTTAGATAGATAGATTTTGATAGAGAGGTTTCTTTTTTCCCCCCTTAATTTAAAACAAAAAAGTCATAAATACTGACTTAAAATTGTTCTGGTTATGTATTGTTGAAATGGTGGACCAGTCATGCTGTTTATATATTGATTTACATAATAAGGTTTTTGGGGAAAGCTATTGTAGACTGAGTTAAATTTCAGTCAGCATATGACGATGGCATGGTATTTTGTGTGGAGAGAACTTTGTAAGTTGAGAACTTGTGACTTTGGAGGAATGTCTTTCGAAGGCTCACTGCTGGTTGCAGCTTACAGTACCAGAGGGATGCAGCCAAAATAGCATTTTAACTTTTTTTTTCTTTTTTTTTTTTTCCCCAGTTACACATATCAGGCTGTGTTGGCAGGAGGCTCAGTGCATGGATAGACGTTTATCTTTTTATACGTGATCATGTTCATGCAATCATTCTTGCCACAAAAGGGGGGCACTTAAGTAGGATTTTGAGACACCCAGTGTAGACTTTTGGACGTGGGGGTTTTGACAGTGGTTTGTGAGACCCTCCCCAGTGGTCAGTGCACAAATGTTTGGATGTGACAACTGTGGGCTTTGTGGCAGTGCCCTGGTCTTGTCAGGAGAGGAAAGGAAACACGGCTGCCATGCACTAGGGCCATTGGGCCCTTCTAGGGCCATGGTGACTCTTGAAAGGACCAATAGTAAAGGTTAAGTGTAGCATGTTATTCTGGGGTATTCTCTTTCAATTTCATTTTACTAATGTTGCTACATACATTTCTCAAGTGGTTTAATATTGAGATTGAATAACCTTGTCTTCTAAATTCGTGATACTTTTAGATGAGATTGGTGGCCAATGAAATACGTGACCTAATTCAAGGATGAGGACTAGTGCAGTGCTCCTTTAGGACCAGTTCTGGGTTCTTTTGCAGTTGGCTCAGTGTTTGCTTGCCTGCACTGAAAAGAAGGACTAAGAAAAGAAAAAAGCTGTACTGTTTCTGAGGAAGGGTGCTTACAGCTCCAAAGCCAGGTCTGCTCTCATAAATCCCATTCATGCCTTGAGCTCAGGATAGAGGGCGAGTATGGACCCTCCCAGTAGTGCCAAAAAATTCCCAATTGAAGAAATCACTTTTCCTCATTGTTTTGCCATTGCCATGATCAAAGTTGCCTTTGCTATGTGGTTTCCATATTCATAGCTGCAGCTTTGGAGCCTGTTCTAAATTTCATGGCCATCCTTGCGCTTTTTGCAGAGAACAGCATGAAATCATTTTTTTATTGCTCACCCTCATTCTTTTCCTGATGTTTGGGTTATTATTGGTTGTTTGGTTCTTGTGCCGTTACTTTCTAGTTATTCTCAGGCTGAATATTTTACTCTTTCTACAAACTTTGTATTGCTCTGTGCCATTCAAGATGAGGATTTTTATGGGGAATTTAATCAAATTAATCCCACATCAAAAGTTAGTAGATCCATGTATTTTGAAGGATTTAGCATATAAGGGTATGTTCTGGAAGATAGGAGAGTAGTGAGTGTAACCTTCAGGCATTTTCCATAAATTCAGCCTTTCAGATTAAATGTAAAATACTGTTGTTCCTGTAGTAATCTAGAAATTTAACAAGCTGTTTTTTGATAAAAGCAATAAGAAATAAGGGAAGCAGAGATTTTAGAAAACTTTATTTTATTATAATCTAATTTTTTTTGGTAACAACAAATACATATTCCCCACATCCTTCACTTTATCCATGTGTACCAAAACATTGCAAGTTTTAAATGATCACTAAAATAGTTAAATAATCATTCTTCTTATTCCTTTCATAATCAGCTGGGAGTCGGGTACTGGGAAGAAAGATTCCAGGAGGTAGCTCTCCTGCAGGAAAGAGGAGTACGGATCACCATTCTTGGTGTGTTTGTCCAATAAGTGGACTGGTTTGAGTGTCAAGATCTGGTGAAGAAATTTATCTGGCTTTCCCAAAGGGAGTGAGAGCCATTGAAAGCGGTGAATATAATCTAAGTAGCTTCATTTTCCTTTTCTGACACTTCTGCCAAGGATCAACTAAACCCTCATGAAAGTTCTGCTAAATAGAAGAAAACTGTTGCACTTAACATATACTTTTGCCTTTCGTGGCTAATGGAACATTTGTGCCATACATTCACATCATCTTTCATTTTGGACATGAAGTGTAGAGCGACTTCTGGGGTTTTTTTGAGGAATTTGGTTTGTCAGAGAGGCATCTGGTTTATGTAAATGAGTGTGGAATTCGGTCTATAAGAAGATGATTGCAAAATAGTGCCTATATGGTCTCTGCATCGGTCATTTTGTAAAAAAGAAAGGTTTATTAGTTCTAGAAATGCTGTCCCGCGTGCAGTGTTAATGAATGTGTTTTCCTCCTGCTAATTAAAAAAAAAAAAAAAGGAAAAAAGAAAAAGAAGAAGCAGGAGGGTGTTCGCTTTAGCGCTGCAGCGGGATGTCCGGGATGTTGGGAAATTGCCGGAGGAGGCTGAAATTCAGCCCGGATGGGGTTTCCAGGCGGCGGCTCTGCTCCCTCCGCCGCTCCAACACTGCCACCTGCAGGGACCGGCTCGGCAAGGGACCGCCACCGGCCCCGGTCCTTCTTCCTGCCCCGCCATCCCTGATCCTGCCACCCCCCCGGTCCCCGCCATTCTCAACCTCGGCCCCTCCATCCCCAATCCCTGCCCTCCCACCCCGGGCATGGCCATCCCTTATCTCTGTCCCGCCATCCCAGGTCCCTACCCTATCATCCCTGATCCCAGCCCCACCATCCCCTGCCCAGCCCCAACAGGACAAAAATTTTGGGTCTTTTTAGTCTTGAGAAGAGAAGACCTAAGGCGGGATCTGATCAATGCTTACAAATACTTAAAGGGAGGGTGTCAGGAAGACAGGGCTGGTCTTTTCTCATTGGTGCCCAGTGACAGGACAAGAGGAAACGGGCACAAACTTGAGTATAAGAAGTTC
>BJBW01003862.1:177858-284437 GCA_004320125.1 Scolopax mira
CAGTTGTCAATTAAAGCAGCTTCTATTAAATAGAGCAGTCCAGGACCGTGGGGCAGCAAATGACCCAAGGGCTTGTGAGGCTTGTGAGTTTCCACTGGTCTTTCTGCTGGTTTTACCTGCAGCTGGGTTTTGGGGTTGGTTTTCGGTTTTGTTTGTCCCCAGTGAAATTCCTCACTGTTTTAAAGCTGTGTGGTTCCCATTCCAAAAAGTTCTGTTAACTCATGCGACCTCTGAAGGAATTAAACATGTTTTCCTTCCTAAACGGAAAGCCGCTAGAATATTTACATAGTGAAGTAGTCCCTTAAGATTTATCTCCTCCTTCCTCCTGGATTTTAAAAGAAAATAAATTCCACTTGCTTGAAGTTGATTTTTGCTTTAATATTTTTAATGATGTGTTGAGGACAGTGGGCTGGAAGAGCAGGGATTAGAGTGCTCAGTTCTTTTCTCAATTTTGTCAGGGACACGTGTTAATTCAAGTAAACTCTGACCCTCCTCTTCTGTTCCTCCCCAGCACACTCTGTTTTCTATTGTGTAAAAGATGCCTCAAGATATGTAAGGCTTTAGATTCTTACAGGTTTATTTAATACTGAAAATAATGCCTTTTGCAGAAATTCAAAACGTTTTTTCATAGGTTTATTACACTTCCTCTTAATTCCTGTAGATCCTTTAAATCATGTTTAAATTATCACTTTTTAAGCACAATATCATGTTTAGTGTTTAAAAACTGAAAAAATTATTTTGGTACTTTCTTCACTATCCACCCATCTGCCAAAACTCAGGCCTTTTGCAAAAATCAGCAAATTGACGTCAGCACATTTACCCTTAGGGATAGTAAATTATTACACAGCTTAAGTTATAAAAATAAATAACTAAGGAGGGTGGAGAAAAGAGATGAAAAACAATAAAAATCTACCACAAACTCTCCCTGGATTCTGAAGAATATATGATTATAGCATTAAAATGTCCAAACAATGCAACTGAGCAGAAGGCGTTGGAGCTTGGGCCTTAACTGGCTCTGCATTAAGCAGCGTTAATGTTTTTATACAGCCTTTGGAAAGCTCAGAATTGACCTGTTTTTATTATTTTTATTGGCTCCCTTGATGATAGACAAATGGGGCTAACCTGAGGCCAACATAACCAGCAGGAAATTTGGGTCATGGGTAGTTACATTTTTAAAACTTGTGTTTTAGGGTTGTTCAATCAGGGTAATTGATTGATTGTTAGGCGGTGCAGGGAGCCCCTAAATCATCGGAGGTGGCCAGATAATGACAATCTGCCAGTGGATTTTGTTTGAGGCAAATTTTCCCAGCTCCCTGCGGAGCCATGCTCTGCAATGAGGCTGAGAGTCCTTTTTTTTTTCATGCACTCTTCAGTCCAACTGGCCTGTGTGGACAAAATAGCCTCTGAAACTTGGCAGTTCCATTTGAAGTCCTCTGTAGTGCCATTTCCCAAGAGATAAGGGAAAAACATTCCAGAGAAGTTCATACCCCAGAAAGACCCTACGTGTGTTCTGAAGTTAACGGTTTATTATGGCTCTTTAATTTTTTTTTTTCTCTTTCATTTTTACTTTGAAGATAAGAGGTGGCAATTGTTGCTTCAAGTTGTTGAGTTCTAGCCCGCCCTACAGTAAATCATCCTGGAAGTTGAGACCAATTTTTTTTTAATCACGTATGTTTGATAGTTTGCCAGAGATGCTGTATATGTGTACTTTCTGGAGCTGCTATCCTCAGGCAGGAGCTGTTGACCCTTCTGTTTTATACGACCATGTGCATCCCCAGTGCTCCATGCATTTGGATAATTTGTGCATGCAAAATAGAGGTTTTTCAAGAACACATCTTTGGTGTTGTAGGAGCATGCTGTGAGTGAGATGTTTAGAGATGGGGTGAAGTAGAGAATTTTTGTGTTAGGAGGGGGGAATAGATGGTGTGCCAGTAGATGGTAGATGATGTCCAGTAATATGTGGCATCGAGCTTGACTATCCTTCAAAGTGGATTCAGATTTTTATAGATTGAAGTTTGTCATGTGTTCCAGAATAACTCCACATGTAGCTTAATCTTCTGTTCTTAGATTTTTAGGACCAAATAGGCTTTTGTTTGTTGCAGGTGGCTTCCTCCTGGTAGCTGCATACCTCTGAATTCCTTGGAGTTCTGTCTTTTTCCATTTTAGGATCTGGATGATCTCATATTTATCATGCTGGCGGACAGATGAGAATTTCTTTGTGTCACTTTTCAGGGAAGAGAGCAGGTAATACTTAACAGAGGCAGGGCTGAGTTGAAATTTGGGAACCAACAGCCTGGTCTTGAGGGTGGCCCAGCTGCCAGTGTGTACCAGACCAGTGCCAAACACCATGAACTTGCTTCCCAGGCAGAGTAGTGCCTGGACTTGCTGTGCATGGGATGTGATGCTCCCTGCCAAACACACACCGTGCCAACCCCTCTCAGATTTCTAAATGTTCCTTCTTGGCTCCCACGTGCTTTTGACCACTGTAGCCTTGTAATTTACTGCTTCAAGTCCACAGCATACACTTACTGTTAGGTCTAGTGTGTGGGCAGTTAGAAAATTCTTCTCCAAGGTATGTGTTCAAATAGGAACATAACATCTGACCACATTAAAGTCCCTTGAAAGATGGGTCCATGGCAAAACTGGTA
Source organism: Scolopax mira (assembly GCA_004320125.1). Taxonomy (NCBI): domain Eukaryota; kingdom Metazoa; phylum Chordata; class Aves; order Charadriiformes; family Scolopacidae; genus Scolopax; species Scolopax mira. The sequence continues at coordinate 180,507 of BJBW01003862.1, forward strand.
TATCAGGAGCAGGGTGGGGCCCAAAGTCCACATAAGTGTTGTTTCCTATAGCACAGGCTGGAAAAAAGTTGCTTGAAAGTTTGAGTAATTCATGCTTGCTTTATGCTCATGATCTGTAGTGGATCAGTGTAGGTATAAAAATTACAGTTCATGAGATGCTTGTTAATATTTATGAGGTTGTCAAACAACTGAAACAAAACAGAACCAAAACCAAGACCCTCTGAAGTGTCGTACAGAGTATGCCAGGAGATGAAACTTTCAGTTTCCATGTTCCTAAACTTCGACTCTTGAAATCCCTGCCCAGGTTTCAGAAAAAAAAAATACTCAGTTGTCAGAAGACCTCAGAACTTAAGTAATGCAGTTAAAAGCAGTGATAAACCTAATTGCATTATTTTGTTATTGTAGAAACCTATGTCTCTTTCTGGTTTGTTTGTTTTTTATTTACTTATATTTATTTACTTTAGAGGGTATATTATTGGCTGTGGTGACTATTTACCATGACTGCAGTAACAACCAAGAATTTATGCTTGCAGACTTGACTCTGTGGACTACGAGAGATTTGATGTATCACTGTAAACTAGGAATTGACTCACAGATTTTCACAAGGAGCTGTTTGGTGGTCACAGGGCAAGTGACACTGGTTACTTAAACCACACACTTCACGGGTGGTTCCTTCTGTTTCTAATATTTTGGGTGTCTGACCTGAAAGCATTGGGTCAGGTTTGCAGGTGGGCTGAGAGCTTGCAACAGCAACTGAAGTCAATGGAAGCTGGGCTTTGAACTCCCTGCTCGAGTACAAAATCAGGCCCAAGGAGGAGCACCAGAATTTAGAGGATATGTTTGACCTTGTGTTTTGTACCAATTTTTACCAATACTGCAAACATTGGTGCTCCCATCCTCACATCTAACTGGTACATGGAGAAGATCTAATCACCAAGCTTTTCAAGTGCTGAGAGGCTGCTCTTATGAGCACCTAGGAAAAAACTTGTAGGAAACTAATACATTTGCTACCTGAGCAGCAAACAAGTGACAGGATGATGTGCTGACAACTGAGAATACAAATGTTGAACAATGTTTCATTAAATGAGCACTGATACTACAAGAAATAACTACTTCTAAATTCCAGCAGGAGTATATCTGATGGCTGATAAGCACTACAGGGGCAAACTGACATGATCTTCCCTCTTTTTTTTCAGACTATTGGCGAATCAGAAATGCCCAGTGTTTTGAACCAGTTGTTGCCAATGATCAAGTCTTACAACGAGAGGACGAAAGATGATTATACCTGCGAGGACTTCCTTATCTTGCTGGTATACATGTATTCTGTGGTCGGAGAAATCAAAAGTGGAAAAGAGCTGGAGGCAGCTGAAGAAGAGGTGAAAAAGGCCCTCGTCAAGGCCATTTGTGATGAACCGGAGCCACCTCCTGTGTTGCAGAAAATAACAGGTAAGATTCTGCTTGTGTGGTGAGAAATTGGATGGCTGTGAACACGGGAACTGGGAGAAACATATAAAAGCAGCATGACTCGTCTGTGGTGCTGAGGGTACGTGAGTAAGCACAAGGATTTCCTGTAGATTTGTTCCATCTCCCATGTTCATGTATGCCAAATGCTGACAGGCCGTTCTTGAATAGTGCTGAGTCTGATGAAAGCTCTACAAGTTGTTCTTTTTGTTAAAGGTTGGCTAAGTCGGTGTGTTTTCATAAGGTAAGCTTTTCCACAGTTTCTTTCATTGATCAGTGTAAAGTTGACCCTGGGAAGTCAAAATTAATCCTGGAAACATGTTCAGTGAACCACAGTTGTTTTGTGGATGCAAGGAGCTGGCCTGTCTGGCATGAAAGAAGAAATGTGTCTAAAACCAACATTGAGCTTTTTGCTGAAATGACATGAACGTTAGCCTTTAAAAATAGCAAACTAAGCCTTTTTTTAGATGAGCATTCATAGAGCAGAAAAGCCCTAACCTCTTGCTGCTGCTGTCACATTTAAAACAACAAAAAAATTGTTAAAAACCTTTCACTAAAATGAATGAACTATGGCTCAAGGGTGGTGTATCTGAATGGCAGAATAGATCTTCCTTGCTGGTGTCACTTTTCTTAATATCATCTAATAGAGAGCAGGTCGTTGATCCAGGTCACCTTTGAGGTAGGGAGCATATGAACATAAAGCAAAATCTCGTGAGGCGCTGACAACTGAGAGCCTTTGGAGAGTCTCAAGAGCAGTGGAGTAATTCTGCTCTTGGTTATTCTGCTATTATTCCCTGTAGATGCTTCTGCTTCAAAATAATGGTGCGGTCTGACCGGTCTGCTCTTGCTTTGAGTGTAAAATAGCTTAAAGGGTAAAAGACACTTGCTGTAGAAATGGGCATGTTCAGTCATATTTGCACTGTGCTGTTAATTTAATGCTCCTGCCTTCATGCAGACTTTTACTCTCCTGTGTTTTGGTATGTACCACACCTCTTGTCCACTATATGGTGCTTCCCTCACAACTTCAGTGGTGTCTCCTACTGATATGGTGCAGTGATTTCTAAACTTCTATTTTCATGTTTTGCATTTTCTTTTATAACTCACGGTCTTTTGAATCACAGTTGTATGAATTTCCCTTTATTGTGCCTAACATAAGTATGGGAAGATCTGTAATCTCTCAAACTTCAGTCAAGTACCAAAGAGGAGCTGCATTCCTGGGTACATAAATGCTTCCCTTGTTGCTCTCTGTGCTCTGTGTTACGTGGTTGCAAGCATAGATAAAGATCAAAATAGACATTGTGCTAGTCTTATGTTCCATAACCTGCCAATAATTCCAGTTTTTAGAAATACACTTGTACGCTTGATCTCCAGAGTGTGCCTATTTCCTGAGGTAAAAGCGAGTATCTGGGTGTTTGCTCTCAGCTTCTGGGCAGGCGAATGGATGTTTCGGTACAAAGATTCTACAGTTTATGAAATAAAATTACTTCTGTCTTTTTGCCTAGCAGGCAGACCATCAGAAGCATGGTGGGTGTCTGAAGTCTGCCATTCACCTCCTTAGGCAAAAGTAGTCACTCTGTTGTTATGTGGGGCATCTGCCCATGAAAAGGAGAAAGCCTTGACGCTGTGCAAGCACTGTTCAGCAGCAGCCAGAGCATTCCTCTGTTATCAACACGAGTTTAGCCACAAATCCAAAACACAGAACCCTACAAGCTGCTGTGAAAAAAATTAAATCCATCCCAGCCAGACCCAGTCCAGGCAGTTTTAGACCAAGCACATCATTATTAACATGATGAAGTTAAATGCGTAACAAAAAAACAGAGTCCTCGCATCCTTCTCTTTCCGTATCTGTGCATTTAGCACAACCATGTTTGTGCTTTCTGCACGAGTGTGTGATAGTGTTTCCCCTTGCTTGCGTACTTTTTTGGTTTGTCAGCATTCTTTGTTTTTCACATCTTATTTAGAACGATAGCTCTTTTGACTTACTCATATAAGAGGGGAGAAAAATAATAGCACTTACTGTCATGACCAAAACTAAGGATTGTCTTGGGAGGAAAGTATAAAACAGAATTTCTAGGAATTCCCCTCAGGTAGTTTTCAAGCCTTTATTAATCCAACAGATTGCTTTCTCAGCATTAGTGGAATTTGCTGAATTTGTAATGTGCTATGTTTGCAGTACAGTTGAATTGGGAAGACTGAGAAAACAAGAGCAGCTCTAGACCTAAGTCTTCCTTGAGCTGTATTTTGCCAGGCCTGTGGTCTCCATCCTGCTTCCCTCTGAATCCTGGTTTGAGGTACACCTTGCTTGCTGCCTGAGAGGCAATGGAAGTCTGGATGGTACAAGCATCCATAAGCTTCCTTTCAAAGGCACAGTGCAGCAGGGCTGGAAATGGGGGAAGAGAGGGCAGCACCAGTTTCCCCTTTTTGGTACAATAATGGATATAATGCTGAGACATCTTCTGCTCAACGTGATACGAACTACAGACCTTTTACAGTTCCTTGTAGCAGGTACGGGTTGGCTTGTTTTTATGAGATCAACCCAGCTCTGCAAGTTAACAACAGCCATGTGGTCATGGACCAGACCTACTGTCTTCTGCTCTCGTTTTACCTCGAGTCAGAAACTCAAGGTAAAAACTCAAGGCAAACCTTTTCTGCTCTCAAACGGACAAAAATTAACAGAAGTTAATTAGACTAAAATCAATGTCAGTAATTCCTGGAATCTCTCGCTCATAGTCAGAACAAAGCAAAATGTTTGCAGTCTTTTATTTTGAATTTTCCATCAGGCTAAGTGTTAGGGAGAATGTTAAATGGGCCGTGTCAGGAGAGGAAAGAAGCCAGTTACTGGGTAGATTTGAGACACTCCCTGCTGACTCACTCCTCGCCTCCAGGTTCCCATGTGGGACCCGAGTTCCTGAATATTCGATATCCATTTTGCAGTAAATCTGCTCTTACTGAGGAGCTTCACCTGCAGGGCTGCAGGTTTAAGTTTCAAACCCTGCTGGCGATGCATGACGGGACAGCTTTGGTTATAGCAACAGATAGCAAAACTCATAGTTGCCTTTAAAAAGGCATACAGAATTCTTCAACGTTGAGAAATGCCAGTAACTCAGTTCCCCATGCAACCACGGTGTCACCCCTGTGTGTGTTGTAGCACAGCCTTCAATTTCACGATTATATAGTGTATTACCTATGAGCCGTGGCTGCATTCAGTGTATGGACTGGATACCACCACAAAGATATAGCTGCAGTTAGTCTTACACATGGTGAATAAGTACTAATAAAATAAGTGAGACTTTCTATATGATATTCAGCAAGTAACTTTCTCTGGGTCTCAGTTTGCAGCTCGTGAAGGGGAATGGCACTCTCGGCTTTGTGTGACTCATTCTGGAACTTGAAGAAGAAAAGCATGAAATTCAATTTTAACTTAAATAAAAGGTATTAGTGATTACATTTCTTTGAACAGAGAAGACTTTGTGCTTTGCTTCCCGATACAGCTGGTGCCTGATGTTTTGGTTTTAGTTTGGACCCAACACTGTACTAAGGCTGTTTGGTTAAGCTGGAATTAAAAGCAGTATCTGGGCTGTGGCTCTGAACTGCTGCCTAAGCCTTTTGCTTTCCTCTTCTCTGCAAAGCATGGAAGGTGTGCAGTCTTGACAGTGACATTTTTGTTGGTTTTATTTGCCGTTCCCATGGAGTCGCTTGAGAAATAAAATGCAAAACCCTCGTAAAACTTTAGAAAACTTGACTTTTGAGGTCAAGTCATCAGTCGAAGTAATAGCCTGCTTTATACGAGGTATCTTTTATTCCTATTAAACTTGTTAAACGTAAACTTGCTTGTGCTTGCCTGAGTCTGTGCCTGTAGGAAAGTGGCTCTTGCAGAACTAGTGCAAGCCTCCCCCCTGAGGATGCAGCTCAGGAGCTCACAGGGGGTATTTATGCTGCGTCTGGTTTTTGGTGTTACCCAGCGAAACGGGATTAGTATTCGCAGTGGTGGAAAAGGCGGAGATTTTGGGGGATGTGAGTCTATCCACCCAGTGGGCCAGCTGGATTTTCCTGCTGTAGCCAAGATGGTTACAGCCCTCTGCAGAACACGGTACGGTGCAGCGCTTGCGTAAGCTTATATTGTGAAAGAAGCATAAAGAGCTTACAATTTCCTGGCTGTTGAGTGTTAGGCTTCGCAGCCTTATTGTTGCCTGAACATATGTTTTCCAAAATACTTGTACAACAACGCTCTGCGTTTATGGAGCACCTTGTTTCACTGAAGCACTAAAAAGACTCTGGAGCTGTTAATTACAGTGAAAATGCAGCACGTTAATTGCCCAATGAGATTCGAGAAATATGATACAATTTTCTTTGCATGCATCATAATATAAAAGTATATTAGTGGTGTTGTGTTTGATGGAACTGTTAAATAATACGTGTTGTGGTAGACTATCTTAATGCCTTGGGTAATAAAACTGAATGTAACAGTTCCAAGATTTCTCCTGGGTGTAATTTACCGCAGACATATGTTCTTCATCACAGTTTCCAGCAGAATGTTACAAATTGGAGGGGAAACAGAATAGACCAAAACATTATGGAAAATGATGCTTTTCAACAGAATGCTGGGTTTGGGGGCATTTGGAGGGGGAAGGATGTTTTTTTGGCAGCTGTTTTTTAAAAAGAAAAAAAGCTGTAAAATATCATTTTTGTTTTATCATTTTATCTGTTAATCTAGTTTTGTAAATGTCCACGTGGAGCTGAGTACAAACTACAAACGTGTGCAAAAACAGTGCAAATAGAGCCACAAAGCAATTTAAAAAAAAAAATAATCTATTTTTTCAGCTGCGCCGTTCTCTCTTTTTCAGCTGCAAATCTCTGTGGGAGCTTTGTAGAGCAGATCTGCCTTTCATGGTGTGCTCCGGAGCTACGCTGCCCACCTCAGTCACTCTCAGCTGGTAGGGCTGTAGCCATCAGTTACACCCTTTCAAGCACAGGAATCCTCTTGTGCCAGGAATTGCTGTTTATCAGCCTCCAAAATTGGAAATTTTTCATCATGAAGTGGATTTCTGGACTCTTTCCTTGCTTTTTGTAAATTCTTTGTGTTGAAGTGTAGGCGTTGATTGTTGCATTGGATTAGACACAGGGTGTCTTGGCTGCTTCTGATTGTCCTCAGCACATGATTCTTGTTGCACATTAATGAGGCTATACAATAATGAAGGTATCATTACCTTACTGCCAGCGTGGCCTAAGTGTCATGAATCCTAAAATCAATCCCAGTTTTGCAATAAAGATTTACATTCCTAGACAGGGATGACCAGTTCCCTTGGAGGATTGACACACTTAGTTTTATTTGTCTGTGGTCTGGGCTTCACTGCTGGTTTGGAGCAACAGTTTCCCAAATCTGGTTGTATTAATGGGTAGGTAGGTATGAAATCAGGTCCTTGGCTGAGGTTTTAGTGTAGCCTGTTTGGATGTGATTGAAGGTACCACCCACCTTATGTAGGAGAGGGCTTCCCCACCTTTGCAGTGGAGGTGTAGCTCAGGTATTTGCTGGCAAGTTCTTTTTTTCTCCCACACATTCATACAGTTCAAAAAAATACTGTGAAACTACCATTGTTTAAAACCATAAAATCCAAGAGTAAATTCCAGGTGATTTTAAACTTTCCATGCTTTTATCAAGAGTATTTTCTATAAAGTTAATAAAGTTTCCACTAGTTCGGTAGCCTATTTCCAAGTAATCCATGAGTTTCACAGCAGACCTGATGGGGGGAAAAAAATCCTCAACTTGAAGAAAATATTTGCACCTCTATACTTTGGTATAGTTTAATACTCGCTACAAAAAGACTTTTTTTTACATGTTCTTAAAATCAAAACACACTATTAATGGCAACATGTAGAGAAATTAAGAGAAGGGTTAACCTGGTATTTCTATGTCACGTAGGTGTTTATGCTGAGCACTATAACTGGCTATATTTATCCAAAATAAAATAAAACTGCAACCACATCATTTCTTGCTATCGTTGAGGGAACTAATAGAAAAATCAAAATCAATTACTGTCCCTTCTGAGTTTTCAGAGATGACATAATTCAAGACATTCAGAGTTCTGTTCTTTATTTTGAATATTTAGAGAAGTCTTAACCAGCTGTGCTGTCTTCAAGGACTTCTCAAGAGCTTCCCTTTTTCCTGCTCACGCTTCAGGAGCTCTGCATTTGCGTTCTCGGCCCAAAACCCAAGAGCAATGTGTTGGCAGAGCTGGGTCCCACTGGGGCCGTCCTGCAGGTTTGGGGGGCAGGACTTGGGTTTAAGGATTGCTCCTCGATCCCAGGCGTGCGTGGGAGTCTGGCTGGGTAGGTTTAGTCGATAGGGATCGGTTCCCTACCAGAGCAAAGGTTTATAAACTAAATTGTTTATGTTAAAAGTTCATAGAGTGAGTTACGGAGGGTGGGGGACAACCTCGACACATCAAATAGCTAAACATTTGGAATGTCCAGACAGGCTGCTCTCTGAAATACTGATTAGCTGCTTCTGGTCCCTGATGCTGAAGGGTCATTTTCATGCCTAACGTTGGCAGGACATCATTGCACTCCAGTTTGAATTGGGAAGAAGACCTCTCCCCACCAGGTTCGGCTGTTGCGTGTGCATGATTAGAGGCTATGCCATCTGGGGAATCTGCTCTGCCCTGTAGCCTGTAAGTCGTGGCTACTGCTCTGTAATGAAGGCAGACGCCAGAAATGCTGCTGTGTATGGTCTGTGTAGAGCTAAATCTGCTGTGATTTAGGGAGGAGCTAAACCTGCTGTGATTTAGGGAGAAGCTGTAAATGCTGGTGTGCCGTGGCTGGGCAAGCTGCGGGGCTGTTGCTGTGGATGTTACAAGAAAGAAAAACTTTCTCATAGGATGGCTCCACTCAGATGATAAAAAAGAAAGTCAGCTCAGATTATGGCAAAGTTTCTTTCTCTTTCTCCCATGCTCCCTGTGCCTCCCCCAGGACGGAGGAGATGGTCCTTGCCCCACAGACCCTCCCGGGCTGGCGTGCAGATAAGGCATAGTTGGAAGGAGTTTTCCCTTTTTGCAGTGGGTGACAAAATGTAGTCTCTATCACAGAGCAAATAGCTTCATCCTGCCACAGAGCAGACAGCGTTGCTGCAGCCAGATGAAACCCAGACAGTTTTCTCCCCAGTTCTGAATTGGGAGTTTGATGCTCAGGAGATGGATTCATTTCCTGTTTGTTGCCCCAGCTAATTTTATAGACATGCCCCTCTGAAATGCCCCTCTCTCTGACTGGCAGAGGGTGTGTGTAAAATGACTTCCTGGTATCTGTCTTATTTTCTTAATGCGTTTGGGAGACGATCCAGTGGAAAGTATTTGTGATCCATCAGTCCCAGAAGGTGGTGGATCTGAAGTTCACCCTTCCAGGAGCACTGGGAAGACATGAGCAAAGCTGCTGCCCAACGGGGTGAGAGGGGCTGCCTGGAGAGCTCCTGCAGTTTAATTCACCCTGAGATACCGTGGTACTGCAGCCCTTTGCTTCACAGTAGCAGCTATTGGGAAAAAAGATAACTTCACACATCCCAAGAGGATCCTCACAAGAGGATTGTTGAGACCTCTCTGAAAAAACAGGGAGAAATGGTGTATGCACCAAAGCAATGACCTGCTCTGCTTTAGCCACTGACCCCATCTCCTAATTTTTGTCAGCCCTGCTTAGGACCCTCGAGCTCTCTAAGAGCCCAGTACCTCTCCCCAGTGACCTTTCCAAAGGCTTCTTCCCGTTTCTGTTCAAAATTCATGGTTGGCAAATGGGAGGTGACTGAGCCACATCGGTGGTGGCTGACTTCAGGCTTTGTATCCCTCCCTGGGTTATTCCACAGAGAATTCCCTAGTGAGGTGTTTGAGAGACAAATTGCTTGTACTAGCATTCTGGATTCATTTATATCCAAATTTACATATGCACCTTTTGTGTAGGTCTTAAAAAAATCAGGCATATCTTAAAAATCAGTATCAGACTGTGGTACTAGAGGTGAGAAAATCGGGCTACTTTGTACATACACAGGGACATTTTGTTTGCATTTCACAATGTACATTAAAACGTATGGTAGAAGTCAATCCCAGTTGTGGTGTTGGGGCTTTCTTAAAATCTTTTTTTTAAAAAAAACCAACTTTCATATGTTGCCTGTTTATTTTGTCTTTGGCACCTGGTCTCAGTTGGCTCCAAACTGGATAGTAATTTTCATTGAAGTGTTTATAACATGAAATCTGTCTTTTTTCTTTTTTTTTTTTTTTCCCCCCCCCCCTTTTTTAACATGAGACATATGCCTGCAGCTCTGCAGGCCCCTGTCTCGCTGCCAGCTTAGCAGGACAGCCAACTGCAACAGGAAACCGATATGGTGCAATTTTCATTAATGATTTGTATTCTCTTTCAGCGTACAAATTCAATAGCCTTTAGAAGATGCTCCTAACATCAAGTATCTCTTTGCTTTAAGCATAAAATGAAAACAGAAGCTGCTTTAGAATTAGGCAACTTTCTAGAAGGTAATTGCATATGTATGTGGTGAGGCTAAATCCTTTTTTTCTTCTTTCCAGGCCAGTCACTTCCTTGCAAAACCTTAAAGTTTTGGCATATTGTAAAATTATGAGTAAATTCTTGCTGTTTTGCAGAGCACACCCAGCCTGGCAAGCTAAAAATAGTGAAGTATTAAATAACTGTCAAATTAAGGGGGGGGGAGGGGGGGAAAGAAAGAAAAAAGGACTTGTTAGTAGTCACCACCCATATGACAGAAATCCACTGAGATTTTAGGGGTTTGTTTTTCTTTTGCACACAGCCACAAATGTTAAGGTGTTTGCTGTAGATTACAAAATTTTGCTTTGTTACATTTGAGTGCCTTCTTATAAGAACTTCTAAGTATTCTGTTATAATTCTTGTCACTTTGGTATCTCTTTTAAATACCATGCTGTGTGCTGGATCTGATGTCACAAGGAGAGATGGCTCTGCTGAGACAAGGAGGAATAAATATCAGCTTTATATATTTCTGGTTGTTTTCTTCAGCTCACTGGTGGTATCTCTTGTGCTTACCACAAGATTTAATCAGGGGTGTATTCTGTCCTTTGAATTTTGGGCAGTCAGCCTATTTCAGGCCAGCAATCTCCATGTATTTTAGTGATAATGCAATATGTTGAAATCCAATATTTCAAGAAGCAGTTGAACCCAGCTGTAAAATGGAGTCATAAGACTTTGCATTAATTGCAGCATTAAACAAAAAAAAAAATCTCTTCAATAGTTGGTTATAACCCATTTTCTATTTTGCTAAACCGTTGCTGTATTGGTCATCTTTACATCTTGACAGCAGAACCAGGAATATAAAAATCACACTGAAAAGAATTTCTAGAATTTAATAAATAGCTCAGTGATTTATGGCTTAAACATACATCACTTCTCCATGCAGCTCACTAGTCAGCATGCCCGAATTTTCCCCTCTTCAACTCAAGCTTTGGAGACTCATGGATTTTGTCTCTGGAGGGCTTCTTGTTCAGTCATTCATTATTACCAAGATAATTTGCTTTCACATATATTATATTTTAAGGGTCAGGTTCTGCTTCTGTATAAATCAGTGTGAAAACATACAGTATTCCTCCTGCTTGCAACAATCTCGAGATCAAGCTTAAGGGAGTGATCAAACTATCATGATGTGGTCCATGGATCGATTCTGATGTAAGGGGACAAGCAGGATTAAGCATTTTCAGTGATCTGTCAACCTTGCTAATACAATTTTTTCTTATAACAATTTTAATGCCTTCCTTAGAACTGTTGTTAGTGCTGCAACTGTTTTGTTTTCACAAACATCTAAATATTGTCACATACTATAGAAGTACAAAAGCATTACCTTACTTAATGAACACTTTCTCACGAATCTCTTCATGTGTTCTCAAGCCCTGACTATAAACCTAAGAGGCAAATCTCTCATGGTCTCAAATTTTAAGTCAACATGGGGAAGGTGCTCTCATAGTCCCGTTCTCTGTATTTGTTCTTGTTTAGTTTTAAATTTTATAGTTGAGTAAATGTCACCTCTGGTGGTTAAAGTTCAGGTCAAGTTACATTTTGCTGTGACCCTCCTGCTCTCTTTTGCAGACACCGGGACTGTGGTCTGTCAAGAAAGGAAAGTTCACAGATCATAGCCTAAGGATTATTTCTGCCCACCCCCCTCTCTTTCTTGGATATCCTTTTGACAGGCAAGGAAAGTAATGTTTGTAAAATTGGATTGAGGGAGTTCTGTTAATTGAGAGTTTTGTGTAAATAACAGTGATGTTTGTGCCGTACAAATTTTTAGAAAGCATTATGCATCACTGAGGCTGATTTAGAACCAGATGTCTGATTCTCTTCTAATTTCCCGCTTTATTCATTAAAATAAACATTATTCTGGAAATACTTGTCTGATGAGAGGTGGCAACAGCCAGTCATAGTCAATTAGACACACTTATTTAATGAAAAATAATACAAATATCTATTTGACTTGCATGGATTTATGTAAATACAGGGAACGTGTAGATATAATGCGTGAGTGTTCCTGGTTTATTCAATTCTCCTTCTTTGGGCTTTTGTTTCAGGTGCCATCTGTGCATATTTCTTTTACAAATCTGTTTATACCGTGTGCATTGACGTTGTCCCAAGGCTTTCAAAAAGATAGAGGGAAAGAGAGGTAGCTTTAGAGTTATAAAACAGTCTTTGGGGGATTTTTATAGCCACAGAGGGGTGCTCTGCCTGCTCACCAAACAGAGCTACCCAGTTCACAGCTTCTTTCCCAGGCTGTTACCGAATATCAGCATGTATATGCCCAGGAGGCTCCCTAGAGATACGCCCCAATCCCAGTGGGAATTCTGCCTTTCTTCCTTATGCCCTCTTAAAAAAGTTGAGCAATTGGAGAATATATAGACATGGAAGAGTCTCGTGATAGCTTAAAGGACATTTGTTAGAGGCCACAAATGAGAAAATCCTAACAAAATAAAAATTTGGAATTTGCTTCTAGTAGTCTTGCCTAACAGCACATGAAAATTAGGAGTCAGAGCAAAAGAATCTAATTCTTTAGTATCTTCTTCATCTCTTCTGCCCCTTTCTGCCACCTTCTCCATATTCTGCTCACATTCTTGCAAATCCTGTGTGCTAAGTGAGGAAGAAATGGCAGAAAAAATAGTAGGAACTAATCGATTTAATCCATATCTTAATCTTCCAGGGAACCATAATTCTGGCATTTGTTAACTTTTGAGTCCTTGCCTTCACAAACTGTTGTTCCTTTGATGCTTCCAACATAATTTCCCAAGTAAGCAAACAAAACGCTTAAAAGCTGAAACAACAACTTGACTGAAGAGAATGGTACTTATTTTACTGGCAAGTTCAAATAATTTGGCTGCACATCATAGCTGTCTGCTGCTTGCACTAGTGAAGTCACCAGTGCGAGAGCAGGTTGTCTTCCAAATGGACCAAATGTTTACCAGCAGGTAAACATACCGGGTAGGCTTTGCAGGTATTTGACAGCAACAGATTGCTGAGGTTTGTGAATTCAATTTGAGATTTCCTGCCTATATTCCTTTAGCATCTTTTGTCTTTTTTCATGCCACATCTCTTTTCCCTCACCATCCATCTTGTATTCCTCCCTGTCCGTCTGTTTTTACACCTGTCCCCATTTCCAGCCTGCTACCCCAGTTCTTCCCTCTTGGGATCCCACATGGATCCAGTCTACCCTTACCACTTGCTCCACTTCCCTTTTTCTCCCAGCTCCTCCTTATCTGCCTTTGGTCTTCCCAGGCTCCCACCTTCAGGCTCTCTCACACCTCTGCTCCACTTGTTATTCCTACCCTTTGTTATTCCTAATTTCAGGTCAAGCCTTTATGGTGGGGAGACTTCAGTGACCAGTTGATCCCCAGAGGCAAATACCATGTTCTTACTTTCCCACTCAAAGATTTCCTCTGTTTCCCAGAACAAGGTACTGTAGGATAGTTCCAGCCACAACTGGTCACCACATTCATTTTTAAAAAGGAAAAAATAAACAAAAAATAAACAAGGGCATTATGCTTGGTTTTGTATAGCTCCCCAAAACCCCTCTATTCCTACCTTTCTCCAGCAAAAACCTTGTACTGATCAGGGATGGAAGTGGAGTATGCTGGGTTTACTCCAACCGCCCTACTTTAACCCAGGTTTAAAATAGGAACCTTGTCAGTCTGTCTGTCATTTTATGGCCAACAGAAAGAGGTTTTTCAAGGACATAATTCATCCTCTTAGTTGGGTGCCTTGAACCTGCCTTATGAAGTGGCTTGGGAACCATCCTTCACCAAGCTGGTTATGTACCTATGGAGCAGCCATACCTGCCTGGCTTGTGGCCCATCTGCAAGGAGCCACAGCAGGATGGTGCTTCTGCCCAAGGTGCCTCCTGGGTCCTCATCAGGAAAGGTCAGGTTACAGAGCTTGGACATTGCTTTATTTTTGTTCATAATTATTCATTTGTGCCTTTGTATTTACTTCACATTCTGCAAACCCCTTCTTTCTTTGGAAATAGTCTTACTTTCAATGTATTTCATATTCAAAGTTCATCTCCTCTCACCGGTGTTATCCTTGTCTAAAGGTCTGGATGTTTTACTTCAAGTTCATAGCCCTATGTTACATTCATGGTGGTTTCTTCTGAGTTCTTGTGTCTTAGACAGCATTTCTTTGTGCAGAAAATACATGTTTTACCTGGCATATATTTGGAGAAAGGATATGTGTAAGTGATATGGTATACTCACAGACAATTTTATGAGACAAGAAACCACAATCCTTGTTATTTTTGCTTCCTTTTTCCATGCCCATTCTCCATCAGATGGTAAATGGTAGAAATGGTGAAAATTCTTCTGCAGACAGATGGGATCTGGGAGGGCATACCTTTTATTTTGCGGTAAGCGGGGGGGTTCTGCACTTCCTAATTCACATGTCCCTTCCTTAACTATCTCCCTGGGTTTGAGGTGCCATCTGGTGTGTTGCCTGCACAAATAACTTTTTACAGTCTCTTACTTGCAGTGGTCGATGGAGCAGTTTGGTTTGTTTTTCCTTGTAGCAGCTGTGATTGTTGGATTTAATGTCTATTTGATTCTCGTTTATTTGCTACTATCTCTTTCCTGGTTTCGAGGAGATAAACCAGGATGAGTCATAGAGCACTTATTCCCAGAGATAGCTTCAGCAATCAGAAAGGAACCATGAATACTTCAGGCAAAACTATTAGATATTAGGCATAGATGGTATGAAGGTCACTGGGTTTTGTTATTTTTTCCCCCTCCCTAAGTAGATGAAGTTCTCTTCAAACAGACTGCAGAAATACCAATTAGTGTGCTTCATTCTGAAATGTAATCAGATTTAAAATGTAAAAAATCCCTTTCGGCTACAGTATAATCGGGCCCCTAATTATGAAAGGCATATGTTCCCCTCCATCTTTCTTCCCTCCACCAGTGTAGATAATTGTCCTTCTTGAATGATTTCTTCTTTGTCAAAATCTTTGTGACGTTGAACTCCTGGTTTGCTCAAAGCAATGCTGTTATCTGGTGCATTAGGTTTGTGTTGTTGGATTCTCGCAGGATAATACACAATACAGTTACACTGATTGCTTGCTATTTCATGTGTCGTCTGTGTTTTGGAATATCTCAAAGCTTGTCAGTCTTCCACTGGGGATTACATCATTTTGGGGGTCTCAACCGTTCTGAAACAAAAGCACACTTCAGTGGTAAAATATGTATGCCCGGACAGCTGGCAGTCTTTCAAGGCTCCAAACTTAACACAAAGTTAATCTCAGAGAAATGTATTTTCTTCTATTCATAGTAACTAAACAATTATTTCTGTGCTTGAAATTTTTGCCTTTTTTTTTTTTCTTTTCTTTCTTTCTTACTGTAGGGCTTTCTTTACAGATGGTAATTACTGACATAAAATATATATTTTTGGGGTTTTTTTTCCCAGCCACTGCAGAAGCAGGATTGATTCTGGGGGGGTGACTTTGGTTTCTGCATAGTCTTTAAATGTTTTGGCAAGAGTCAATTCGAATTAATAATTGTTGCTTTAGTGGTAAGCTTGATCTTGTATGAACTGTCTAAGTCTCTCTGTTATTAGCTTGCCTTTTTTTTTTTCAGGGGCAGACCTTTGGGGAGAAAGTTATCTGCACTTGCTAAGCTACCTGGTCCCATATTAAATTATAGCAACAATTTGTTGTTATTATGACAAATTGGTATTACAGACCATACCACCGCATCACATAAACATTATTTGTTTCATAAAGGCTTCATAAGGGTTGAATTGAAAAACAACTAATTGCATTAGGGTGAATTTTATCCCAATATCCACTATATAAAATGGCTTCAGAGCTGTTAAAAGAAGATGCTAGAAAAAGCAGCCATGCAGCATTGGACCAAGTGTTTGCCATGCGTGAGCTTAATTGAGATTTTCATGCTACTCCTACTAATTTGTTAGGCTTAAAAGGCACATGCTGTATTTAGCTGGTTCTGAGGAGAACCTGTCTGCCAGACTACCAACTCCCAGCTTTTATTTGGGTGGCCCAATTCCAGGTTCATGCCCTGGTGAGTCCTGTTTTGGCACCAGCTTCTGGAGTCAGGCTCACCCACAGACGGGCAAACCCTGCTTTGGGAGCTGCTGCCTTCAGTGGCACAAGAGGAATCTCTCTCGCAGACCCAGTAGGTAAGGATGCAGCCAATGTGAAAACACCTGCAGAATATTCTCAGCTTCAAGAGAGTATCTGTTTTATTTTCCTAAAACATTATTTCATCAAGTATTTTTATCGCATCTCCCTAAAAAGGATTTAGGCATAGAGTTTGAGTAACTAATATGAACTAACAATAACAAGTATAAAATTTAAATGAACTAATAATATGAATTCATTTTAATTTGGCACATAGTACCAATAAAAAAATACTATTGTTGGGGATATATGTATGGATATGTTTCTGTATTTGATTCACCAGAAAACGTGAGTGAGTTAACAGGTTGCAGAATGTAAGGTTTTCTCTTAATTTCTTTGATAGTTTTTTTTTCTTTAATTTGCAAAGATTTCAGGTTAAAAGAGTTATGGGAGTGGGGAATTTATGCATTTGTTACAAATAAGATGCAGAATCATTGGCATGACAAATGAGTTCTTCCTATATGTAGAAAAGCATTTAAATAAGCGGAAAGCAAATATTAAAAAGTTCTGGGATTTTTTTAAGACTGGAGCTTTCTAAAAATACTGCTTATAAAGATTTTCTGTCTCCTTTTAAGTCATCTATATTCCTCTTAATTTTAGTGGAATTTCAATTTAATTAATTTTCTTTTGTGCAAGAACTTTCCAATAGGAAGCAATTAGATGGCCTTCATTCATTCTTTTCAAGGCATACCACTGCCAAAAGAGCACTTTGTAAGCAATTAAGTGGAATTGTGCAAGCTCTCATTGCTGCTGTTTAAATATACAGCAAATCTGATTTCCCATTGGTTTGCATGCAAGTCATGCAGTCAAGTATCAAAGTATGCGGGTCATGCAAATTAGGAGTTTATTGAAGGGTCAGTATACAGTTATCAATGGCAGCTGTTCATAAGGTCCTTAACACCGAGCTGAAAATTTATCTTCTGATTTGAATGGTTCTCACCCCTAATAACATTATAAGTTCTCCAGAGCATTACTATTTTTAACTAAATAGTGGTTGTGTCTTTCAGTTTACTTAGGCAGCAGACCAACGATCGTTGAAGTCAATAGGAATTCTCCCACTTACATCAGTGTGCTCGGGGTCATGGCCTTAATAAACTCTTGTGTTGGCTATCCAAACCAGAAGAGATTGCGGAATTAAAACCAGCGCGGTACAAAGCAAAATGGGTTCAACAATAGCCTGAAATGCTAATTCTCCCTCCAGGCAAGCCAGTGGAAGATACAAAAACATCCCATGGGAAAAGCTGGACTGTTTATTGCATTAAAGTTACCTTTCAGCTAACCTAACTGTGGTAAAGACTTTTTGGCACGACCACCTTGCCCACACACCGATGTGTGTGATGAAGGGTTAGGGCGAGCGATAAAACACCATGTGAGGTTTCCAAGTGTGAGTGTTTATCGTTAGGCAAACACTGGCTCATCTGTGAAGTAGAAAAAGGGGATTGATCTTTGTTTTGAAGGTCTTTTTAATCAAGATAGAACACCTATATTTATACTGCAGAAGGTTTGAAAGACGTGGTGAAGGTGATATTAATAATTAAGATGCCCTACATCTGTTACCCTGAAAATATGCTTGGAACAGAAAGTTCAGTAGCCTAAAAATTAGGAGTTCAGGTATTTTACTGTATGGAAATTTCATAATGAGGGGTAAGAGGGAAATCTATGGTGTTATATGACATTACTCCAAGAGCGTTCCAAGGAAAAAATGGAAGAAAAAAACCAAATCAAAAGATTATATTTAACCCTCTCACATTATTACATTATAACTGAGTAATCCAGTGGAATTTAAAAATATTTTTAAGCAAAAAAATGTATTTAAGTATATGTAGGTATATTTCAGTAAAAGAAAGGAAAGAGAAAAACCCTAATATTAAAAATATTCCAGACACCCAATGAATTTGGGATAAAAAAATGTGCAATAGAAAAAAGTAAGTACCTGATCTTGAAGCTTGATTATAAGGTAAGCGTGTTCAGCCTTCTCTCTGGAAAGGCTTAGAAAAAGCAGAATTTTCTGCATTAAATAAGGCTAATTTTGTTGGATCTACTCAGGCCCTTACTGAACATCACACTATTCCTAGGGGTGAAAAACATTGTTAGGTAGAGAATTGCAGTCTAAACTGAGGCATAACACAAATAATAAAATTGAAAGTCTTTCACTGGTGAGTATGAAAACGCAAAACTTTTAACTTGCTTTTATTTGGTAGAAGTATTTACCTTGTGGGAAACCTTAATGATAGTAAACTCCTTTGTTTGTGATGCTGAATTTTAGTTTTGCAGCAAGAAAAAGCCCAAGCTACTCAAATGTCATAATGGTATTAATCTTAGCTTTTTAGTTTAATTTTTAAGATATAAGCTTTTTTTGAATTATCAAAAGGGAACTGAAAGAAATGGATATGACTATGCTAAGGCGTTTTCTGCTCTCAAGTTGTGTTCCATGCTAAATTATTCCCTTGACAAACAGGATAAAGTATTTGTACTTCAGACATTTTATGATTAATTAGCCCTCTGTTTGGGTTTGGGCTAATAGAAACAGAACTACTGTTGAAGGGTGGAAACAATCACGCTGGCTTATGCCTGCGTCAATGCTCCTGCCTCTGCTGGGTACATTTTTTCCAAGGTGTATCAAATACCATAGAGAAGGTAGAGCAGTGATTGAGGAAACAGCTGCTGAAGGGCTGTTTATCATAGAATTGTAGTATGGTGAGAGTTGGAAGGGACCTTAAGCCTTTTACTTACAGGTTACACAGTTCAGTAGCAGAGGTGTCTTGGTATTATTAGAGGTTAGTTGTTCATGGTAGGTGCCTGAAATGTATTTCTGATGGTGGCAGATTCTCAAAATGTGTTTGTTACTACTAGCTCAGGGATGGGGACTGGGATAACCAGGGATGGTTAGGCTGGTGCTCCTCACCCCTCAGAATCGGGTCCATATGATGATGGAGCGGTTTAGTTGAAGAGCTTTTGAGCAGGATTCACCAGCTGCTTTCAGAAGATTACCACTGAAGGCCCTTCAGTGCAATTTCCACTCACCGTGGGCAAAGTGCTCTCTTGCAGTCTCAGCTTTGGGAGAAATTGCTTCTCTGATGTTTTGCAGATGCACCCAGAGGGGATCTTGGCTCGGGTTTCTGGTTGCTTATCATAAAGCTGCAAGGCTTTTGGGGGCCATCACCGAGGACATCTGAAGTTCAGACTTATCAAAGAGAAGAAGCTGAGCTGCAGGGTCTGTGCTGTCCCCAGCATGTCCAGGTTAGGTGGAGAGAAGGGTCAGTGGGCTGATCAAAGTGGAGAGGTGCACACTGTGAATGCTGGCTTTGTTCCTCAACCCTGGTTATCAAAGGGGAAGGTACTTATTAGCACAGAAGTGAGAAAGGAGTGTTGCTGGCCTGGAAGTCATCATTATCTGGATTTTTGCATGGGAATAGATGGGGAGAAGAAAATGTTCCTCCAAACACAGCCTTATCCACTAGCTCATTTCATAATTTCCTTCACACAATCAATTTGCATTCTTTACAAGCTGTCTCACTTCTGCTTTTTCTCTACCAAGGGGAAACAGAAGTAAATGGCTCATTTTCTTGTATGGCTTTGACATCTTCCACACTTTGTAAGAAACAGAAGATTTTCTTCTAAAGATGGTCTTGAATGCAAGTGTTTACATGTCTTAGAACAGGAGAAGCAGATTTTTTTTGACTGATAGCTGAAAATGTGTAGGCAGCTCTATAGTGTATGTTCTCACTTATGGGCACAATGATGATTTGTTCAGATAAAGTCGCTCACTTTACCTGGGTGAATGCTACACCATGAATGAGTGCCATGCTATGTAAAGGTCAGCATAGAAAAACAAAGCAAATGGTCACCATGAAATAAACATGATGATTTATTCATTATTATAAATATTAACGTAATAATGTAAAAGGCATGCCCAGTTTTCTTGACTAGCTACCAGAAACCAAGGTATTTCCATATGTAGAATCATCACAGAATCGTCTAGGTTGGAAGGGACCTTTCAGATCTTGAAGTCAAATGATTAACCTCATCCTGACAAGTCTACCACTAAACTATGTCCCTAGGCAGCCTGTTCCAATGCTTGGTAATCGTTTTGGTGAAGAAAGTTTTCCTAATATCCAGTCTAAACCTCCCCTGGTACAACTTGAGGCCATTTCTTTTGTTCTATTGCCTGTTACTTGGGAGAAGAGACCAACCCCTCCTCACTACAGTGTAGGACAATTCAGCAGAACAGAGGTTCTTTCTGTCCATTAGTCTAAGGACAAGTAACAAAAAACTGTACCAGTTCTGGGTCACTATAGATCATGAAAGACTAATAGTGGTTTTACAGCACGATTTTAGCAGGTTGCTCTTGTTGTTAGCTTTGATTAATTCCCTGATGTGGTTCACAGTGCAGCTTATCTATTGGTTCATCCCAGTGTGGCTGAGAGAGCCAGTTTGCAGTGCTGGAGGGTGCTGGGAGGGATGAGGACTCCTGCCACCACCCTGTCTGCTGGGCAGCTGGAACAACCATTTGTTTCATGAACTTAAATTCCATGTGATTAGTGTTTTATCAGCCAAATTCATGGATTCCATAGCTTTTCACCAGGGCATACTCCTGCTTTTTCTGTTCAGTCTTTCCCCCGACTGTTGAACTGTCGGTGAAATAAAATAGCAGGCAACCCTCCTGGGGACAGGAGAAGTTGTGTCAGTCCTCCTCCAGCACCCTTCAGCATGTAGCTGGTGCCGTTGTGGTCCTGCAGCTTTTGTCTCCTCGTAATAGCAGAAACACATCCTAGTGAGAGATAAGTTGTGTTGTTGGGGGTAAATCCCACTTCCCTTTTTCCTCCCCATCCCCACAGCACTCACTAGCATTTGTCTCCAAGGGCACTGGTTATATCTTTATACACCCTCCTTTATTTGTTTTAATCTAATCTACCTCCCTTACATCATTCTCCTCTCTTCCTGACGGGAAGTCGTGCTGAGGGGAGCTCCCCTGGTCCTCCAAGAGTTGTCTCAGGGTGATATCTTCTGCTGTCGAAGGCCCCATTTTACGCATTGTGGAATGCAGATGGTCTAGACACAAATTGCATTTTTGTCTTTCAACATAAAGTACCGCATTTTTAACACAAATCTTCAATAAATACAGCAAGGGAAACAGTTAGCAATGGTACCTCAAGGCAGGTATTCCAGCTGTCTTGGAGTTTTAGATGGCATCAGTATGGCTTATTTTATATGTCCAGCTCAGGAATTTGGGGTTGCTAAAAGCAATACCACACTACTCTCAGTGTGTATTTTTTTCATGCTTTATTCTTTTAAAGTAGCTGCTGCTTATGCTGCTCCACAAGGGACTACTGCTTCAACACAGTAGTCAGACTTGACATTTTCATTAATTAAATCTAGCCACATTTATACTACATAAAACTTACTGCACACAACTACATAGCTTAAGCTCTGTTTGCAATTTTTTTGATAGATTATGTTTTGCTTACAAATCATACTAATCTCTGCCGGAATGAAATGTGAAATTAAATTTTAAAAGTGCAAACGTATTTATTTTTAATCAGTTATATAAAGCTTCCTTAAATGTTCTGAAGACTTTTTAAAAAACTGATATCAAAGGCATTGTGATAAATTTAAATGCAAGTTTTCCCACTTAATAATACACCTGACAGATCATAATGTCATAAAAGCTTCACTTGACTAGACCTCATCCATTGCTATCTAGTTTTTATCCGTAAATTGGAAATTGGTTCTCTGTATCTCGCAACCAAAGATTTTCTCAGCTTTGAGTGAACTAGCCTTTGAATTGGGCTGTATGAATAAACTGACTTAAAGAAAATGTTCTCCCTGCACCTGCAGAAGAAGCTGCAGCTGCTAAAAGATGAATACTTCAAAAAACTTGGATCCCTAGGATTTAGCCAGTGATTTCTGCCAATTCAGTACTTTGATGTGCTTTGAAAGTTCAGCACCAAATGCACAGTAATGGGGGTTATTATGTAAGTATAGCCCTTTAAAAAAAATCCCTGACATAATCTCAATTTGGAATCTTAATAAGCAAAAAAAAATCCAACTTAAATAAAACTGTTTGTTGATGGAGGCAGTTTTTAATACCTGCTTTTTATTCATCCTTCTGTCAGGGAAATCAGCATGGGCTTTCTGTGTGACCCTGTCAGTGCAGGTGGTGAAGGCCAGCAGAGAGAGGTATTCATTTAAAAGAAGAAAAGATAAACCAAGGAGGAAACCATCATTTCACTAAGTCACTAGGGATGGAGGGTGTTCATCCAAGGTTTCTGGAAGAATTTCAGGAAGGAGCAGCTGAGTTATGGTCATATGTAACTCACTGAAAACAATTACCTCAGCAAAGAAACAGATGTGACCAACGGCATACTGAACTCTGGACAGTGGGGATAACAAGGCCAAGTGCCGGGTCCTGCACTTGGGTCACACCAACCCCATGCAGCACTGCAGGCCTGGGGAAGAGTGGCTGGAAAGCTGCTCAGCAGAAGAGGACTTGGGGTTGTTGGTTGACTGCCAGGTGAACGTGAGCCAGCAGTGTGCCCAGGTGGCCAAGAAGGCCTGGCCTGTATCAGGGACAGCATGGTGAGTAGGACTAGGGCAGTGATCGTCCCCCTCTACTCGGCACTGGTGAGGCCCCACCTCGAGTGCTGTGTTGAGTTTTGGGCCCTTCCCTACAAAAAAGGCATTGAGGTGCTGGAACGTGGCCAGAGAAGGGCAATGAAGCTGGTGAGGGGTCTGGAGCACAAGTCTTATGAGGAGAGGCTGAGGGATTTCAGGGTTGTTCGGCCTGGAGAAAAGGAGACTGAGGGGAGACCTTATCCCTGTTTATAACTACCTGGAAGGGGTTGTTCCTTCTCCCAAGAAAGAAGTGATAGCACAAGAGGAAACAGCCTAAAGTGGAGTCAGGGGAAGTTGAAGATGGACATTAGGAAAAATTTCCTCACCAAAAGGATTATCAAGCATTGGAACAGGCTGCCCAGGGAAGTAGTTGAAGTACCATCCCTGGAGGTATTTAAAAGGTGTGTAGACATGGGACATGGCTTAGTAATTGTTTTGACAGTGTGAGGTTAGTGGTTGGACTCAATGATCTTAAAGTTCCCTTTCAACCCAGATGATTCTATGATTCTAATTATGAACCTTACTTTTCTACTGGCACAAACAGTGCCATTTTCTAATGTGAACACAGGAGGCACTCACAGTTGCGTGGTGGTGCAAGTTTCACATACCCCATGACGATATGTGCCATGGAAAGTCCACCCACATCTGGAAGAGGATTCTACAAAGACAGGATCTAAAGCTAAATTCTTTTCTTGTCCTTTTGCCCCAGCAGACTACACGATTGTATCACAAACAGTTACGTTGCAGGGAACGTGTGCTGGTATTTCAGATGGTCAGGTGTCACATTTTTGAAATTGAGCCCTTTCAGCAGGAAAAAGCCCTCAAATAGCAGAAAAAAAAATATAAAAAAGGAGTTATATTATATCAGAGATATAGATGAAGTATATTCTTTTAGTAATGATGATGTGGTAGAAATAGAATAAAAGTGCCATATTTCACAGTTGGACACTTCAAAGGATACTCCTCTCCTAGTAATCCTCTGATCTGTTTCATGTCACAGGTCACCTTAACAGTATTCACAAACCTTCTGGCTGGAGCACTCATGGAGGATTTAAGGTGTCACAACTTTTTTTTTACATCAAAAGTTCAAGTGCACCGATATTTCTCTGAGAGTGTTACAGCTGAGTTAATTTTTATGTAGACTCATGTTTATGAATATGTCTCCTCAAGACTGATGTGAAACTTGCCTGGAGAGGGGGAAAGGATTTCTCCTGCCGGCCGTATGATGAGGGTAGATGGTGTCTGGTAGTTTGCTGGGCACTACTTTAAACATGCTCAAAAAGGTGAGGACCAAAGCAGGAGCCAAAAGGCTTGGCTTAATCATTGATTGACGTGTCACTGAGAAACTGGTGTGAACTCTGGGTCCCTGTTACATCTGAATGTAAATATTAATGTTCTCCTCCAAAGTGCTTTGCCACCTTGAAGAGTAAAGTCCAATAGTAACTGCTGTGTAATTTTGAGCGTGGGCTGGACTTGGATGTGAAGTCTCACTGTTGGCAACAGACTCATTCTGGGTGGCTACTGTTTGCCTTGGGGTGCTTGGGAACAGATGGATTCTGCTCTCTCAGGCAGGTGGCATTCTTGCTTCAAGGTGGCCTTTCCGAATGCTTGAAGTCATGAGAGTGTGGGAATTTTATACTCATCAGAGAGTTGCCAGTTGCTTCGGTTAGGTGGGTCTTAGCTTTTATGCTCTCCACAGCGTAAGTTTACATTTTACTCTGTCTTATTACTCCAGGCAAATGCAAATTTTTTCAGTGTTGCCCAGTTACAGGAAAAGAGGTAATGAGCACAAACTTGAACATAAGAAGTTCCATCTCAACATGAGGAGGAACTTCTTTACTTTGAGGGTGGCAGAGCACTGGAATAGGCTGCCCAGAGAGGTGGTGGAGTCTCCTTCTCTGGAGACATTCAAAATCTGCCTAGACATGTTCCTGTGCAACCTGCTCTGGGTGAACCTGCTTTGGCAGGAGGGTTGGACTAGATGATCTCCAGAGGTCCCTTCCAATCCCATATCATTCTGTGATTCTGTGACAACATAAGTCGATTACTGCAAGTCCCTGTGCAGTTTCTTGCAAGCCCTTGCAGTAGGAAAGCTGCTCCATGAAGCTGGGGTGTTAGGCACGTTAACAGGCATTTGAAGAGATTTTTTTTTCATGCTTTTCTTCCTGTTTGTTTTTTACAAGAAAGGAGAGCATATTCAAAATATTTCTACAGCACCAAGGTGAAAGGACCAAGTTCCTTGGGTCATGGCTGAAATAAAACTCCCGAGTATTTTTTTTATTATTTGGATAAATAGGAGTGTCTGGTTCCTTTGTCCATGAATGATTTGAAGGAAGAAGGATATTTTTTCAAATCTGTTTAATTAAGATGCCTCTTCAGTTCTCCCTGCCCCTCATTTCAATAGGTTTTCAGAGGCTTTCAAACCAGAGCTACACAGGGCTCTATTTCAAGTGCGCTGTAAAGAGCTGATAATATACCCTCTGTGGCTGCGGCACAGAATCTTCCTTATATAGCTGTTCTGAACAGGATACGCTTGTTCTGCAACAGATCCTGCGTTGTTTATTCCCGGTAACTATTCTCAAGTCAGTATAAATGACACTTCCAGATAACTTTCTTCCTCTCTGATAACAATCTGGTAGTTTATACCACTTTCCAGAAGTGTATATTTCTGTTTAGTTTTTTAGGGTGCATTTCATGTTTGGTATGGCCAAAGTAGTAATTCTTTCAGTATCTGCCAGCTAGATTGGTTTTGAGAAGAGTCTCTTCAAAGCAATGTCTGTTTAGAACTGACTTATTTATGTGTAGTTTCTGTTCTACAACAAAGAAGTCAAAGAAATGGAGCATGAGTTCCTGGTGCCTGAGAAAGAGGCCTGAGAAAGGTCTCAGAAAACAGGTATGGTTTAGAAAGTCATCACAGGAACTCTGTGTTCTGAATCACTGTGTACTCATGCACATTTCAGATCTTATTTTTAAGACTTTGTTTATTGAACGAAGCACTGACGGATGTGGAGGTGTCAATGGGTCGTGCTGAAAAGGAAGTGATCGGGATCCAGGGAGGTTACCGTCAAAACTGTTCAAGGATGATGCTCAGGATAGTTATAGGGTCCCATAAATGGCTTTATCGTGTTAGGGGTGCACTCAAAAATTCAAAGCTTTTATTATTTGTTGTCTACTGAAAATTTCTGTCAAAGATTCTCTTTGAGAAATCATTTTGAGTTTAGATGAGAAGGGGCTCCTATTTTGTACCAAATTTTGTAGCAAAATTATTGTATTTTTCAAATGTGCATTACAAAAAGGAAAAAAAAAAGTCAGAAAAAGGTTAAAAAAAAAAGGTAGTCAGAGCAGGATCCACTTCAGTATGGGCACATTCCCTACTGGGGCATATAGATTCCCTCGTTTATGTCTTACTTTCAAACAAAAAGGAAAATGAAGTCTTTTTGGTCTTTACAACACCATTTTATGTGTAGGGAATATGTAGATTGTACCAATGACCGACAGTACTTCAGCAATAGCTAGAAGCCTTCATTACAATGCGCGCCAAAAGATGTTGTGCAGAGTGGTTGTAAAGTGAGATGAACAAAATTAATTAGTCTGCAAAGTCTGCCAGGCGTGTGCCTGTCCACTTCCATCTTCACGGCTCTGGCTCCAGCAAAGACGGTGGGTCCCAGCCTCCCTTTGAGAATGGATGCTTGGAGTCTGCCTGGCTGCCCAGATCTGTGTGACTGGGACCTCCCTCCTTCATGGCTGAACTGGGTTCTCCACGGAGGGGCTGCACGGCACGTGTTGGTGCACAGACCGGCGGGTAGATGCGATTTCTTTCACCAAAATGTGGGGGCCATGTGTGTGCGTGCCTGGGTTATGTGCCCTGGCTGTGCAGCATCATCTGGCCAGGTCTGCTGGAACCATCCATCCAGCGCCATCATCCTGTGCCACACAAAGTGGGTTTGTTACATGTTGGAGTAAGAAAAGGGAGGGACTCCCTTCCGCACATCAAAGCAATGAGAGCCGGGAACCCCGAGACTGAAAGGTTTAGGAACTATAAGTCTTTGGCGTTTTTTTTGCCTCAGACTAATTTCATCTAGGGTCATAGCTAGGCTTGGCTACACATCTGTCTTTAAACTTCTGCAAGGAAGAGTAGCTGTTGTAAATAAAAACATCTTTACAGCTTCCATTTAATGGATAATTCCACAAATATACAGTATTTCAAAACTGATTCTTCATATATTTAACTTCTAAAGGCACTGAAATAAAGAGGCTTTGCGAAGCAGCGTCTGTAACGTTCAGATTGCGGGCAGCTGTGTATGGGAATCACACAATGCACATAATGTACTGGGACAGCAGGGGAGGTGGTTTTAGCAGAGAACTGATGCATTTTTTAACTTTCAAGGTCACTTTAGACGCCGCTGTGCAAAATCAGCCCTCAAAATTATAAGACAGAAGAAACTAATAAATATTTTTATGAATGCAGAAGTTAATAATAAGAGTGGCTGCAATAGTGTTTATGTGATCGAGAATTACAGAACATAAAAGCATTTTTACATGAAAGAGATAAATTTTCTCAACAATCTGTAATAAAATTTAAGATAATTTGAAGCTCAGATTAGGGGTTTTTTTTAAACTGAAACAATGCATAGCTTTCAGTGTGGTTAAAACTTTCACTCAAACACAGGTTTTTCTCTTCTTTTTT
The DNA here is from genome assembly GCA_004320125.1 of Scolopax mira. Lineage (NCBI taxonomy): Eukaryota > Metazoa > Chordata > Aves > Charadriiformes > Scolopacidae > Scolopax > Scolopax mira. The sequence goes on from BJBW01003862.1 coordinate 207,947, forward strand.
TTTTTCTTTTAATACTATAACCACAGAAAATATTCATCCATTTTCTTTCTGCTTTAAAAAAAGAGATATTTCAGCTTTATGAAGTAGGTGTTCTCAGCGGAATGGGTGCTGATGAGAACCATGCAGAGAACAGGAAGTTCAGAAGACAGGGGATGGCAGCCGAGAGCGGCTCCATCTGCTCTGGAAAGGCATCGCTGTGCGGCGAAGGCCAAAACAACTGACAAGACAAAGTCATTATTTATGGAAAGACTCTGAACCCTGGCCGTTTGTCAAGCTGACTCAAGGAGTCTGCTGCTGGCCCTGGTGAGCTAGCAAGTATCTAACATAGATTTGTGCTCTAATAAATGTCAGATACAGAGGCGTTACTGAAACAAATTGCTAAAATATTAGGAGAAAAGGGGAATGTACATCGAACAGCAAAAAACCCTAATGACTGCCTTCACTAATAAAGGCTGGAGAGCATCAGAATACCTTATTATCAAAAGAAAAGCGGGGAGGGGAGCAGCACGATGTCCCAGCACTGAAGCCAGTGGCAGAATTCTCGTTGACTGACACGGAGGTAGGATTTTACCCTCTGTGTGCAGTGTTTCAGTGGGCTTCTCCATCCCTTTGCTTCAGGAGCCAGGGCAGTTCACGTGTTTGTGGAACAAGTTTCCACATCCGCCCAGTTAGTAAAAGTTCCAGTCCCCAGGCCAATGAAAGCATGTCCTGTTCTCTTTAAAAATGTGCATCAGCAAGGACAAACATTATCTTTCAGGCTAATAAAAAATGATTGGGATGGCGCTGTGCTTTTTTAATACTAACCTCTGCTGAAAGCTGGAAGTTAAAAAAAAAATCTGCTGAAAGAAGTATGGATAATCTTGTAGCCAAGTCAGGTTGGGTGCATTTTTTCATCTGTTGTTTGGGGGTGTCCCAAATCTTGTCATCATTCTCAAATATATGAATTATTGGGTGTTAGAAGATTACAAAAAGGAAGACTTCTTTCCATAACTGTATAATATACATGCTATATACAGTCAACAACTATAATTTTGTGTGCCTTCCTGATTGATTGCCCCGCTACCTGACTTTAATAGCAATGAATAATTTGATGTTGTCTTCAAAAAGTGTTGTGTTTCTCCAATTAGTTACAGGCATTTTCCTATTGCATAAATATTCTCTAAACATAGGCACTTCTAAAAAAAAAATCAACCCCAACCTCCTAGTAGGAAGCCTGTCTAGATTCATTGCTTGGCTGCGTGACACACAGCAAGAAAGGGAGCCACATGTTCCTGTCTGGAAAGTGATCAGTTACATTATTCTAAGCATTAAAATGTGTCCTTATGTGTGCATCTGTACACGCAGAGACACACATACTTCAGATCGTGCTGATAATGACATTTCCAGTCTCCAAAGAGAAATAGATTGTGTACGAAATCCTTTATTTACCAGGCACAGAATTTCGTTGCAGTCTACCTTTCCGCTTTAAAAATACTCTCTGTTATGATGGCAAGGGCATTCGTAGAGCGGTTAACTGGTTCTGTGTATGACCTCTCATTTAAAAGAGGATTGCAATGATCTCCTATTTTTTTTATCATATTTTGTCTGGTGTAAGGGCAGTCTATCTATATCTGTAGGTCTGTATAAAATAATATATCCGTTATAGTCCTGTACATGGGGTATTCTGGAGTGCTGAGAGTCTCATGATGAGTTGTAGTCATGGGATGCAGTCACTTATCATGTGCCTGTGACAGTCTCACCTGCATGCTGGCCATTAATCTGTGCTCCAAGAACATCTAACGTTACTGTCCCCAGGCAATTTTGCAGTTTCCCTGCATAGAAAGGCAGAACCATCCCAATCCCATTACAAAACTTCTCCTTCCATCCTATTAAAGGTAGAACTTCCTCCAAAAGTGCTCTCAGTGAGGCCTGAAGTGAGCAAGGTGCAGTCTAGACCTAGTGATGAAGTTGGGGACGCTCTGTCATTGGAAGTGTTTGAGATCAGATTGAGTTGGGCTTTGAGCAACCTGTTCTAGTAAAAGATGTCGCTCCTTATGGTGGGATAGATGATCGTTGAAGGTCCCTTCCAACCCAAACCATTCTGTGAAGCAGGACATTAATAGTGTGGGTGATTTTGGAGAGCTAACATTTCAACCATGAGCTAGGGCAACCATATTTCTGCTGGCCCAGGAAAGGAACCATTGCAGGTACTTCACACTGTAGAGGGCTTTGGCACAGGTGGTAGTTTGGAAAGGAATGAAGCCTTCTTTCAGGCAATGAGATCTAATGATATCACCTGGAGCAGGCACTGCAGATGTGACGAAACAGCTGAAATAATATACATCATCTGCAGCTTGACCCGGCCTAATTAGGAGGAACAAGAACAAGCTTTAGGACCTCCCAGGGTTTTGCTGGTGACAGTAACAGTGGTTGTAACAGCACAGAGCCTATGCAGGGCTTTGTCTCTTTGTCAGACGGCGGTGTAGAGGGACCCTTGTAGAACAGAGTGAAGAATGGACCATGAAGCCAAGGTACAAGCACAGACACGTGGTGGATCATGCCTTCCCATGACTTTTCTTTTCACAGTGTTCTTATCAGTGTTCCTTGTTGGCTTAAAAAGACCCTTTTGGGGGGCTCTGAGTGTTAGGTCCAATTGGATGGTCAACCTTCTGCAAATAGCAGAACCGTGCAGTGGTGGCTTTACCCTGGGTTGTGCCACATGTTATTGAATTGTGTTTATGGTCATGAAATTGAGCTGCATTTTTGTGTCTTCATTAGGAATTTATTTTTGTCAGTAACAAAAGGAATTTATATTGTCAGTAAATTTGTTTACTTTTCCTTCGCTTAATTGTGCAGAAGACAAGTCTTGGTTTTGGGAAGGGGAGAAGGGTCAGATATTTTACAAATGAGCAGCCAGTTCCAAAGTTCTGCTCTCCAAAGGTTATTGTGCATTTTTACTGCATTTGATACTCATTATGCTGTACATGATCTGTTCTTTCCATGAGGAATCCTGCAGATGGGAAGGCTCACTCACACTATGGTTGGTTTAATTAGAAATAAAGTGTCAAGAAATTTGGCACCTTTTTTATTCTTTGTTCAAATAACAAATGTTAAACACATGGACTCCAATCGGTTCCTGGAACAATTTAACTGATTTGAGTGGCATTACAGCAGGGGTCATTTAGTCTCTGACATTAATTTAAAATGAATTTTTTTATTAACTTCTTGAATTAGCGTTGCCATCTGAAAATCTCTGGTAGAAAGGCAATAGTCTGAGATCTGGGGAAAGCATCATCAGCCATGCTTCCACTTGGCAAGTTGTTTGTTAGGTGATTTTCTGAATGTTGTTCTTTTGCAAAGGGCTAGCAAGAAGAGAGGGTATTTTCATGAATATCTCTTTTTTATGGGAGAGTGACAACTTTGCTGATTACTGAAGATCCTCCTCTCTAACTAAAGTTGAGGCATATTCTCACAAGTTGTCAGCTGAAGCAGCTTGGTGCCACGAGTTATTGGCAGTGACAGTTGCAGAATCGGGCTTTTCAGTTACAGTATTGTCGAAGAAGCTGTTACAAATAGTCATAAGATCATGAAAACGTTTTCATTGGGATTTGCTGTGAGAAATGGCCATTTCACATGCCTTCGCTGCAAATGTTAATTGGTATGTGCGCCCACGCTCATTTCCAAGGTGCAAAATTAGCAAGTGACTTGCGGAATGGATCAGTAAAGCTATTGTGCTCTGTGGAGAAGTGAATAAACCAGCTATTTTAACCCCAGCCTGGGCTTCCCCTCTCCTGGGCTTCCTAGCGGATCCTTTTGAGATATATCTGTTCGTGAAATAAAGCCACTTTTTATGCTTTTTAGTACTCGCTGACTATTTGCCAAGGATTTCTATGAAGTATCTGTGAATATCGCCCGAGACAACCCGACACTGCTTCCCCTGTTTCCTGTGCTGAATGGCCAACCCCGACCATAAACTGTAACACTACTCAAGGTAGGAAGGGTGAGCTGCCAGAAGCTATTTATCACTTCGCTGGCTTTGTACCATGCACATCCGTCTGAACTTAGAGTGAGGTTATAAGAGGAGTTTTCTTTTCGCTCCAGCTTTGCCAGCGATACTATCTTGCATAAAGATGAAAATAGAAGTTCACTGTTTAGCCCTTAGATGTTCCCATGCCATGAAAGGGAGATGGAAGTGATATAAAATTTGACTCAAACACCTTCAGTTTCTGACAGCTGGTGCTATAATGTTAATCTGCCGTTAATGCCAGTAACAGGAATGCCTCTTTCAAATGGCAGATTTCAGGATGATGCTTTATGTACTAATACATAAGGTCAAGTTTCAGAACATATTTTCATTCTTGGATATTTTCAGGAGTTAGTATCTTCTTTCATTCTATTTGATGTTGCTCTTAGGGATAAATAAGTGACTTCTCTGTTGTCATTTTAGAGACTGTAGATATTCTAAGCTAGGAGTAAAACATGCGTGATATTTTAAGGCAAAGCTTTGGGTAAGTCTGTGTGCTTCAACTCTTTATAAACCCATAAATCCAGCTGAAGTTAATCTTAAGTGTTTCCTACAGTAGAACGAGGGCTTACGTTTTTTGTGATGTTTCTCTCTTATTCAGTGTCAAGTGCTGTGAATCCCTTAATCCCATGATACTTGTGGTAGCTGTGTTGTAAAATGAAAGCATCATCAAAAAAACTCAGCACGTGCTCAACACCTCTGGGTTTTTCACATCCAAAGCAAATGTGCATCTTTGCTGGTTGTGTTTTGATTTAATGGTAGTGCCATTAACACCTGAGGGGAAAAAAAAAGTGAATCAAAGACACGATAGACTTGACTTGTAAACAGGGGTGTTTGGTATGCTCTATACCCTGGTCACTGATAGCAGGTGGCTGATGATCCACACCTTATGCCCTTTGCATCTTCAAATAATTGACTGATTCTTGCAAAACGTGTCTTTGCTAAGAGATATTTCCTCTGATTGCATCATTGCTCTCTAGCTTTCACTTCCACTGACTGCCGTTGGCTCGAGCTTAAGCTTTTCGAACAGTTGGCTTGTGCTGAGGGGAATCTTGGCTGCCTCTCCCATCGGCTGGGGGGGGACAGGGTGCTCAAGCCGACCACCCCGCTGTCTGAAGGCAAGGAGCCTGAGAGCAGAGCACACCGCTGGGGAGCAATGCCGTGCTGGGCGACCTCCCAGCCGCTCCGCGCAAAGCAGCCCCTTTCCCATGCTTTCCCCAGACCTTGGCGGTGGCCGAGAGCTGAGTGGACGGGAGGATATGGTGGGAGAGGCCAAGCTGGGGATGGAGGGAAGCAAGGAAGGCTTTATTTCTAGACCTTGGGAAGAGTGTGTATCTAAGAAGCCTTCGGGCATATTTTGCGTATGAGCCCAGAGCTTTAAGTGGGGCATATTTTGAATTAATCAAAATATGTCATTGAAACAAGCTTACTTGTATAAGCAAAATTCCATCATGCAATCAAAATTCACTTACTTTCTCTTTAAATTTATGGCAACAGCAAACTTATTTATGTTCATGCTTTTCTGAGTGTGTCAAAAATGCTTAATATATCACTTGAAAAATGTTAGTGCAATAACTGTGTTTTCTTTTTATACCAAAATACGAAAATGCATGATAAAAATGCCGTGAAGGGAAATAATTGATTGCTAGTTCATGCCATAGAGACTCACTGACTACTCAACACCCTTAAGTAATTAAATTTCTTTAACCACAAATAGCTAGGCCAGATTCCTTCACAGGATTCTCGTCCCCCTACCCCCAGGATTCATCATTTTCTTTCACTTGATGTTGACCTTGCTGTAAGCTAAAAGCACACCGATAATGTGTCAAACCCAACTCGTAGTCTTGTTTTTGCTTTATGGGAGAGTTGTTTTTACTCCATTATTTTAATATTTGTACTTAAAGGACTTCAAAAAGGTCAGTCACTTTCAGTACTTTGATGTGTTTGAGGTTTTCTTTCATAAAGAAATGGTGGTATTAAAGCTGCTCAAGTAAAGGGTTTTTTTCCTGATAAAAATCCAGTTCTCATGATTTGCTGCCTGGTTTTACCATTCATTCCCTTTTCCTTTTGAATTTTGCTCTTACAAAGAAGGGTAGCTAAATAAATACAGTAGCACAGAAGCAAATGGAAAACATCTGTTGTTCTTATTCAGGAATTCAATGAGTCAGGTTTTATGACCATCTGAACTCAGCACTTTTATAGTTTTGTTGAATTTTCTGTAGTTTAAGATTATTTTTATAAAGTGTATACTTCAAGACAATACTGCGAGAAGCATTGAGAGAAATGCCAAAGCTGGACAGGAATAAAGGAAAGGTGCATTCTGATTTTGTTTTCTTTCTAATGGGAACAATTCAGAACTCCAAGGAAATAAGAGACCACCCTGGACCAAAGCACAACCTAACCTGGTCTGGTGCCTGTGTGTGGTTGTGGCCAGTACAAGGAAATGAAAGACCTGCTCTTTTCAGAGTGATCCTTCCCTGATGCACCATCCCGTTTTCCAGCAATTGGAGCTCTAAAATATTTGCTGAGCTAGAAGTGGATCTTGTGATGACAATGGCAGTGTAATGGAGATGGATATTCTGTGATTTATAACTGGCAAGGCAAAAGGATATTTGAAATAAATGGGAGCACAGATTACTTTTTTTGCAGGAAATGGGTAAGTGTTGTGGCTTATAGAGAAGGTCATTATAGTACAGCAACCTTTACAACTATGACGTTCTCATAAAGAAGAGAAGTGTTTTTACCTAAAGTATTAAGAGTGCCTTTCTCCAGATTTCATCAAGTTGAAAATTACTTCTTACTCTAGTATGGCCATTTTCTTATATCAGTGGTGTCATTGTGAAAGTTCTCTGGTGGTATCACACTCCCTTGGAACATGAGCTTATCTTCTTTGTTTCTAGTATTTTCTCTTTCTCTGCATACAGAACCCCTTCAAAACTTTATTCTGTACAAGTCTGGTGTTTGAGACAAGTGAAAGCATCACTGCATTTACCAGAGCTGGACATTATTACTTTTTAAAGTCACCTAATATTCCCACATTTTTATCTCCCCTTGCTGAGAACTACTGCAAGTGTTCATTAATTTGATACCTGTTGTGTCATCTTTAGTTTGGCAGCTTTAGAGATAGATGATCTTTACTTCCAGCCATTATCCTCACCTGTAAATAGCTAGAAGTGGGAAAGAATGAGTCATGTACCAAAATCCAACTCTTCATACAGATTATTTAAATCCTCTTCATTGAAAGCTATGCAGCTTTTTCTTGCCAAATGCCACAGTGTGCATCTTTTTGCAGTCACAACAATGATGATGTGATGCCACCAGTACTGCTTTGGTAATCTGTAGAGAAGGAAAAGACCCTACAGCTTCTGTGTCTTGAGCCAGTAAAGTTTGCAAACTATGTGGAAATCCAAAGCCTCCAAGGATATTTTTTGGGCTGCAAGTGGTGGACATCCAGACTGTATTAAAACAGTACATGCTGGGCACCAAAAGCTTACAAAATTCAAGTTAGTAATTTCTCCCATCTTTAAAATGTACGTTGAAAAAAAGCAGTGTGGCAATGAGATTAACAACTGATAATTATGGCAGAGAAGCATCTTCTTGGTTGTCGGCAGATGTTGCGTTGCAGCTGTTCCTCTCTCCTGGAGAGGTTTAGGAGCCTGGAAGGTCTTGTGTAGTTTGTAACGTGGAAAACTAGGTTGACCCAGTCCACTGTGTTGTTTTGAGCTCTGGAATACTAACTGTTACTGATCCAGTGAATGCTAGCACTATTTTCTGTATCTGATTAATTATTTGGGGAAGAGCACCTGTTCGGTCAGGACCACCCACTAAAAGGATGCATAGTTTTTTGTGATTTTGCTTTTATGAGCTAATTTTTGGCTTTGGCATGCATGTTATTCGTTATTTTTTGGCTAGAAAATGAAGAGGGAAAAAAAGGTGTTTTGTTCTGAAAATAACTAAAAGAAAGAGGTGGGAGGAAGAAAAAGTGCCTTTGTAATTGTTCCAGATTCAGTTGGGAATCCATCCTTTGCTATCTCCCACTTGTGCAATTTCAAATCCTCTGCCCTTCAAGGTCATTTGAGCCAGGTCAGAGCAACTCAGAGGAACTGTGTGCTTTGTAGTTTGAACATCCTATTGGCTTCAGCTTTTTCTGTTAGATTGTCAGTATCTTGTTTTATGCCTCCACAAAGGCTCTGGCAGTTTGTATCACCTGAAAAGTCTTACTTGGGATAGGGTTGGCAGCTAGTGCTCCCAGTTTAAGATTTATAGATACTGAAGATGTTTGTTTTCCCTTCTAGATACTTACATTTCCAAAAAGATTTCTGTATTGTTTTCACTTTGTTACATAGAAAGTGGGGGCACAAAGTCTACCATTAGAAATGGTTTCATGCTACCCTGTGCTCTGTGTTTACAGATGTAATTAAGCTGAAAAAAGAGAGGCTACAGTTTTGCTCACCTACTGGAATGACAACAGCAATAGGTAGTTTCTGATCTTGAGGCTTGACTTCTAGGCAGTTTTTGTTAAGTCCCAAAGCGCACTCTATTGATGCTCTGTAAGTCGTAAGTAATGGTGATGAGCTTTCAAGTGAAGAGACTAATTTCCATTTATCTTGGGAGCTGTCAGCACAGCATCTGAGTGTCTTGACACTGTTAACTCTCAGGTGGATGGATACGTCAGTTGTGAACAACTGGCAATTTCTTAACAGGAATAAACTGGTGTAACTCAATGTAACTATCGAGCATCGGTGTTGTTCTAATCCAGCTGAGAATTTGTTCTGTAATTTTGGTTATCTCTGTGGGTCTGTGTATGGTCACCATCCTTAGAGAATCCTGCCATCTACCATGAGCTAAAAAACACATTTGGGTCCTTTTTGTCTCAGTTTAAGGGCTCCATTTTTGTTGATTTTATAAGAATTAGTGAGATTGAAGATTCTCCTGAGAATCATCTCCTTCTTCTAATGAGAGAACCAAAACTCTCTCCCCCCTGCCATAAGAGTTTCTTTAGCAGGAGATAGCTACCTCTGACTTGAGGGGTTTCAGATACCCCACCTGTGTCAGATACACATCCTTTGGTTCATCCTGTTGGTTTATTTATTGGCAAAAAGGAAAGACTAGCTACTTTGGATTAATTTTACATCCTTCATATCCACATTTTTTGTGCTTTTACCTTACATATATAAATATGTATGAAAATTTGTGTCTGTCTGATTCTTTTTTTCTTTCCCTGATCAAAGTTCTTTGTACAAGAAAGAAAAAATCTTTATCACAAAATTCCCAAAATGGAGAATGGATGCAAATTTGGGCCATAAGAAATAGAGGCATAAAGGCAAAACATGATGAGAATTCAAGTCAGAATTTAAAAGACTTTTGCATCATCTTTCATCTTCCTAGTTGGTGGACTGCTCTGGGGATGGGAGAGTCTTCTGGCATAAGAGAAACAAGCTCAGCCTTTTTATGCAGAATCCAGAAGCAGCTAAAGGGGGTGTAAAGTTGGTTAGTGTTTCTATCTGACACCACTTTCTACATGCCAACAATTTTGAAGAGGTTCTTTGGAGGGCTGCCTTGTGGTCATCTGCCACAGTTTTGTACCAGCAAGTCTTCCTTGAAAATCTGAGAAATCCTTGTCGAATTCCTTTGTGCCATGTCAGCCCTTTGCATGATGCCAGTGTGGGGAAGAAGATCTCATACTCTGTTTCATGCCTTTTATTTTAGGTGCTGGCCCTATTCAGATAATCAGTAATAACTTTAGATAATCTAAACACGTTCATGATTTCTAGATGCAGGATTCTGACTGTGCTTTCCAATCTTGTAAATCTTGTATCTCAAAATTCTCTACAAAGATTGATGGGTGTTTTCATCCCCATCATATACCCGTGGATGCAAAGATAGAGACTGTGACACATTCAGGGTAACAAAGACAATGGTCACAAAAGCCCAAGTTAGAAACAGTTTCCTGAGTCCAGGTGTAATTTCTTGAGTAATGATTGTTTTCTTCCATTCCAGAACCATCTTACATGATCATATCTCTTACCCCATTCTCTTAGTATAGGAAGCAAATGTTTATTGAGTTCTTTAAATGATTTTTTAAGCTGAAGTGGGTCCTCATTGTGTGCAGTCAAATTTGAAACAGGCGGGATGACATTCTTGCTGTACCCCGTGCTTATCAACGTGTCAGATTGGACCAAGAACATTCTGTAAAGTTATTCCTCATTATTGCAAATCCCCTAGCTAGATTACAGCATTGACAAATTTTTACCAGATTTTTTACTGCCAAGTTCACAGAGAGCACATCTGGAACTATTAGACATTGCTGTGTCTGGCATATCATGTTCCTTTTCTCCCGACGATGACCAACCTGCCCTAAATGGAAATCCTAGCTGCAATCTGATGTCCTTTCCCACCCATAGCATAAAGGAATGGCCTGATTTCTTTGTTCTCCATTAGACGGAGTTAAGGTCTATAAATTGAATTGAGGAGGCATAGAAGAGAGCTGCATCTGCATACTGATACATCTGTTTGAGAATTTATTGGGCAAGGTGTTTATATGTCTATGTCCAGAGAGAGAGAGAGAATCGTGACCCCAAGTTCCAGTCTTGTGCACTACAGGAGAAGGAGCTGGACAGGACCCTAAAACATCCCTCAGCACATCCCCCAGCCCCAGGCAGAATCAGTTTTACCTAAACCCTTCCTACCAGATGTTTGTCTGCCCAGTTCTTAAAACTGCCCATGAATTCTCCTAAAACTTCCAGAACTCCCCTAGAGAGTGCTTAACTCCCCTGACTGAAAAAGTTTCTCCTGACATCCAGTACCTTAAATCTTCCCGCAGCTTAACCCCAGCCTCAGTGGCTGGAGAAAACTCTGTTAGGTAAAGGGTGACAGAGAAGAGTATTTGAAAAATGCTCCCCTCTTCCTTCCTGTCTTCTCTGCCCCAGACTAAACAAACCAAGGGCTCTTATCCTTGGTTTCGCTGGCGCTGCGATGGCTTTGGGCACTTTACTCCAGACTCTCTCCAAGTTTTCCATGTGTTTGCTCAAGGGCAGTGGTCACAACGCAGAGCAATACTGCATCGGAGTCATCCCTGCAGGGCAGAGGGCTGTTTCTCCTACATGATGCTTCTGTCTGTAATTCCCAGAGCAGGGCTTGCTTCTCCTGTGGTGGTACTGCTCTGACTGTAGGTCTGGCCTGTTCCTGCTCTCCCCTTCCTAAAGACAGGCGCTGTGCTTGCCTCCTTCTGGCCTTTTAAAACTTCACCCATTGCCTGTGCCTCCTCAAAGAAAGCCTGTAATGGGTCTGAGATTAGTTCACTGGCTTCTTTAAATTCTCTCAGGTGCGATTCATCTAGCCCAGCTGACATGAAAACATCTCAACTTATCTAGTCTGGTTTTCTTCCAGTCTGCCTGGGATCATTTTAACTATCTGATTACCTTATCTTTCCTAGGAAAGGCTGCAGCAGAAAGGCATCAAACCCATTAACTTTCTCGGTAAGACCTGTGGATAGATTTACCTTGCATTTAATAATGATATCTTTAATTTTTGTTGTCATCTCCCTGGCATTCCTTCCTTCCTTTCCTCTTTCTCTTCTCTCTCCTTCAAATGTTTTCTTGCCATCCCTCTCAGGGGACATCAAAAGCACTGCATTCTGATTTTGCCCCTGTGTGCCTGTATTTCATCTGCAGTGGTCCAAGCTGAGTTGCACTTCCCATGACTTGTTTCTGAAGTTGGTGCTCATGATTTAGCCAAGTGGATCTCCTTCTGTACTTCTAAGTTTTCTGCTTTTCAGGGGAAATTTATGCTTGTCTCTTGTTTTGTGGCTTTTAGGAAACAGCAACTTTCCTGAGGTCTTTTTACGTTGTAGCTTTGATTTGGGGATAGTCATGTATACAAAGTTGCTTAGTGTTTTCAGTCTGTTTTCTTAAATATAGAATCAAAGAATCACAGAATCATAGAGTGGTTGGAGTTGGAAGGGACCTTAAAGATCATCTGAGTTCCAAGCCCCTGCCCTGGGCCGGGACACCTCCCACTAGAGCAGGTTGCTCAAAGCCCCATCCAGCCTGGCCTTGAACACCTCCAGGGTTCTGGAAGGCTCCTGTTCTTCCTCTTTCCTTCCTGAAACAGGTGAACTTGGTCATTTAAAGAATTTTGTTAATGTAATCACCTTCTACAGTCTCAGTAAGTTCCCTGACATTTGTTAAAATTAAATCTCAAAAAGCCCTGCCTCTAAGGTCTTTTTCTATCACCTGTATAAAAAACAAATGATCAGCTGTACATTTCAGGACTTTAATGATTGTAGTACAAGAGCTAAAGGTGACTTAGCTAATTAAAAATTGGCAAGTTAAACCTGAAAAATAATTTTTATATTTGTGTGATCTGTGGAAAAAACTACTACAAAATCTTTAAGGGCAAGTTTGTGTTGTATTTTTAGTGTGACCCCAAATGCACAGGTGATGACTAGATAGCTCAGCATCCTGAGTGCTGGTGGTAAAGGCTGCCTGTGTCTGCAGGGAGTGTTATGAGTTTCTGAAACAAGAGGGGAAATTATTGGGCAGAGCTTTGGGTTGCTCTAAAGCTCTAGATAGCCAACTTGACCTGGACAAGTCCTTTGTGTCACAGCCTGTAATGTCTCGCTGTGATTTCATGTGTCTGACACTGGGCAGACAAGGTACCTGTCCACCTTCCTACATGGAACTGACATCTATTGCAGCGAGTCAGCCTGAGGGGCAGGACAATTACAGATGTTTGCCAGGAATGCAAACTTGTGTATTTGAGAGTATTGGCAGATCTGTGGCTTACAAGAAAGTGTACTCATAACCACAGGTAATCCCCAATTCACTGGTAGCAGCGAGCCAGTAGTAGTAGTTCTATAAAGACGTCTGTTGCAGCAGATTATATAAAAATGCTAAGCGTGGAGTATAGAGTATGCAGGCTGATACAACATTTTGCATGCTGTATTTTAGGTAAGCTTTCTTTGTGTGGGCTTTTCACCGTCAAGATGAAAGATTAGAAAATTAGCTGTTTTGCTCTGCATTAAAAGATGATGCTCCATTGCCTTGTTTGCATGGGAGATGGGTAACAGGGTTGTTTCTAATGATGCTGATAAATGGATGGTGAGTGGTAACTGGCTGTTCCTGGGATGCTCTCTCTTTCACTTCTTGTACTGTCCATTCTGCAAATCTTTAATTCCTTGCTTTGTTTGCACTATATGTAAGGCTACTGTGGTGAACATCCACACAAGGAACTTTTGTGTTACCTCACAGTTCTTGTCATGTTTCTGCTTTTGCACTTTGTGCTCCTGAAATTGCGAACTCTTTGGAGTTGTGTGCTCTGTGGATGCTTTGGTATCACATCTTGGATACATGGAGCTGTATTGTTCAGATACAATAATGAAAACGCTCCTCCTCCATCCATAAAGAAAAAAATTGCCTTTTTTTTTTTTAAAAAAAAAAAAAAAACAAAACAAAACTTTGTCCTTGCACAGTGAACAACTTATCTGAACTAAGACAAAATAACCATTCCCCACTGTGTCACTCACATGTATGTACTGGGATACTTACTGCCTGGGACAATCATTTTTTTCCTTTTACCACAAAGTAAAAATCAACAGGGAAAACTTTCAATTTGCTCTGCCATACATCTTCCAGAGATGAAAAAAAGCTGTACATTATTTCTTCCTTGCGTCGTCCAGACACAGCAGCAATTTTCTGACCACAGAAAGGGTGTATCCTGGTATCTACCCAATTTTAGAAAGACTGGCACTTCTGCCAGTTGTGTCTGTAGAAGAACATCTGAGCACCAAAAGAAACTGCAGCTGAGAGTCAATGTTGCATGATAGTGCTGGAGATGCTCTTCTGAGTTCAGGGAAAGTGTTTGTTCCTGTTCTGAAAATTCTGAAATGAATTAGCAAAATCTTGCAATATGAGGGAGAGGTCTTTGCATGCAAATCTGAAGCTCTGATGTTCTATGAGTTGGGAAAAAGGAAAGTTCAGTCCTCGTATGCTAACCTGAAAAAAAATGGCAACCAGGTGGTATGTCTTTATGGTGGCCTTTTATTCTTCTTTTTCTGTGCTTTGAAGAGAAGTCAGAGGGAAAGAAGCAAGTATGTGACAAGCAGCATATGCAAACTGTAAGGTGGAAGTGGTAAATGACTAAGACCACATTTGGAAGAGACAGATGGTGCTTTTCTTGATCATATGGTAGCACTGGCAATAGAAATGTTTTGGAGTTAGGGAAGTGGGGAGGCCAGACACGTTTCCTAAATGCAGGATGATTTATTTGTTGAACATGCAGGAATGCAGGGAACAAAAATATTAAACAGCCCTTGGAGACGTACATGAACATGATACATTTACATGTGGCTTATTCTGAACCCCTGGCCGTTCACAGGGGATCTTTGTGCATCCTTGCTTTGGCTGGTGCCATTTTCCAGCATCTCCTCTCCCCATTGCCAGTTTCTCCTTCTCTGGTACCTGCTCAGCTCTTGCTGTGACACATCTTCTTACGGATCCCATATCAGCCAAAATTGTCTTATCTCAGCCCGTGGTTATTTCTGTTCTGCTTGTTTGTAGATAACCTTCAGTCAGCGAGACGTTTGTTCTTGATTAACAGGTGCAGCCATAGGTCTGATTTGGCAAAAGCCGGGATATTGGTTTAGTTTATGATAATGCTAGAAGACATTAAGACATCCTCTGTCAGCAGGAATGGTGCTGTCCAGGCAAATAAAACATAAAATTTCATTGTGTGCTCAGGAGTTTTTATATATATAATGAAAAGGACGATTTCTAAAACTCAGTTGCTGGAGGAAATCACTTTCTGCAACTTTGTATTTTTATAATTACTTCAGCAGAAATTCACGTCTGTTACTACTGATAAAATGTAATCAAAGAAAGACTTTCTGAAGAATATTGTAGGAAGAGAATAACAAACCTTTTAATTATCATTTGTTCATTGGTGTTGTGTGGTTTCTAGGAAGCTTTTTTTATTTTTTATTGTCGCTTGAACAGTAAATCTTAAATCCTTTTAAATACTTACTGTCTGAGTATGAAACAAAATTCTCATAGTAATGGAATATATATGCTGTGCAAAAGCATTTCTAGAATATGGGAAACAAATGCTTATAGTTAAAAAAAAGAAAAGACAGCTTGCAAGCAAAACCTTTATGAAAATATAAGAAGGTAGTTTTGAAAATCCACTTTTCATCTGCTTTGTCCTGCAAAGATGATAAAACTAATGGTATTTCACACATTCGTGGAAGGAAACAAAGCAGATCTTTCACTTGACAGGGTGAGAAGAATTTTGCTAAAGCTACAGTAAGAAGGGTGGAATCTACAAGCCTGTCAGGAGTTTAAACCAAATCTGCTTGAAAATAATCTAATCCCATTTACGTATATTTTAGAACTTGAAGATTGTATATTCAGTGTTTCTGACTTTCAGAGCATTAAAAAAATTGTCCCTTGAGACTCGGCGTTTTGTTGACTGAGGGAGAATGTTTGTACTGAATATGAATCACTGGGGATTTTGAGAAGAGAATTTTGAAGACAAAAAGCCTTTGAAAGCTTCCTCACATCAGGAACATTGCAAAAGATCAGATGCTGATTAAATGCTCCCCTACAGGTTGTGATTCTATTCATACAAAAGACCTTTTAAAGATTGATTTTTGGCATCTTTTGCATAATCCTTCCTGGGTACTGCTCCCATATACCATGGTGGGACCTGCTGTGGAGAGGCACACGGTAGTAGTATGGATGATGTTGAAGGATATGGCTGGTTGAAAGGAACTTCTCGGTCCCCACAAACCCATCTCCTGTCAAGATGTGTGACGTATTTGAAAAAGATCACCTGAGAGGGAAGTTTGTGAAGGCAGCTCCACACCCAGCTATTGGTGCTGTTTAAACTTACTTTTCTTGTATATTTGGAGTTCTGTTAAAATTTAAGTTCAAATGGCTATGAGAGCTGTTGGTATGGTCAGATGTCTTCCAGGACCCTTAATTAAGTCCAGGTTTGTCCTTAATTAAGAATTAACTTCAGCTGAGCTTCAGTAAGAAGCTATCCACCTGTGGATTCCCTGAGGCTCTGGTGGTGCCCTGTCCCTGTCCCTATTGCACCCCAGACCCATCTCATGATTCAGCTCCGCTCTCAGAGCAATTCAGCATCGTGTTGGCTCATCCTGACTCTTAAACAATACAAAACTCATTTCCCTCTTTCCTAGATTTCCTGGGGCTGGCAGGTTTTCCCTTCATTTTGCAGCCCCAGCTTGAACTGATTTTATGTTCAGCAGTGAATTGGCAATGTTGTTGGCTGGATGGAGAGGCTGTCATCTTCCTTCCAGCCCCGTGCTGGATGAATGCTGAAAAGTTAATCCGTCTACCTGGACTGGAAACACTGAGTCTCATTGACCTGCTGCATATTACTTGTAGAGCAATAAGATAGAAAATTATGTTTAAATGCCAGGAAGTAAGCTTAAGGGCTGCTGCTGCGTGTAGCGGGCTTTATTCAAAGGGAAGTGTGCAATTTTGATGATCCTGTGGAACTGCACGATAGCTGGCTGAGCTGGGGTGGGGAGCAGTCATGGTGGGGACTACCCAGATCCGTGGCTGAGGCTGTGCCAAGTATCACTTTGCTGAGACTGGTAGGAAGAGAGGATCGTGTGCTGCAAGGAAGCATCAAATGATTCCTCTTTATTCCAGGAGTGGGGAGTGTTTCAGACAAGCATTTTGTTTTATCAAAGTGAAAATGCCCATCTGGCTGCAAAGTACCCTGCTGCCCTCGGCTCAGGTATTTGAGTCTCTTTGTGTTGGAGACTTCTCAGGATATGCCAGTTATCAGCTGAAATCATATACATTTTAGTTTACTAAGTCACACAGATTCAGACTCGTAGTTTGCAGAGAATTGACCTGAAAGATGCCTTCAAATTGGTCATTCGAGCACTGAAGTTTATTTTTGTTTCTGTGCAGCTGGTGGACATGTGTTTCTTTAAGACCACATGTTAAACATCTTATGAAACACTAGAAAATGCACTGTACGTGTTATGGACTTGCTTAGCAAGTCTCAGTCTCTTTATTCATTCAGAAATGAAAGATTATTATTTTACCTAGTTTATCATAATATGTTAGCCTGTATTTACTTTTTTCTTTTAATGAAAGGCAGTTAAGTCACCTTAAAACAAGATTTGATATTTACTAGACTACCCTTTGTAGTTTAGAACAATGAGGTTGGCTTTGGTTTGGTTTGTTTTTCTGGAAGGCCTGGAAGCAGTAATTGTATTCCTGAATCCACTGAAGCTGATGGCAAATTCTTGGGACCAAAATCCCT
This sequence comes from Scolopax mira, assembly GCA_004320125.1. Lineage (NCBI taxonomy): Eukaryota > Metazoa > Chordata > Aves > Charadriiformes > Scolopacidae > Scolopax > Scolopax mira. The sequence goes on from BJBW01003862.1 coordinate 225,252, forward strand.
TTCTTTATTCCAAGCCTGTGTGATTTGCTGCTAATCATCAGCCTTGATGGACTGTAGCAAGTTGGAAAAGCATTCTTAGTGAAACCTTTGGTAGCCAGTAGACTATAGAAACAGTCTTATGGTAGCTCATGGAGACCAAAATCCTAAAAGGGATTATAAAAATCCTTGAACTGAAAATGTAAATAGTTATTAGCAAAGATTCTTGGCATGGGCTTAAGCAGTGCAGACATAACTACCTGGGGATTTCCCAAGAGTTCATCCATTACCTTTATTATAACTGCCTGTGTGCGACTAAGTTTTACCTGAAGTTATTCAAGGGTGACATTGGCCCATGCAGCTTCTGCTGTGTGAATAAAGACATTTTTGTGTGCATTTAAAAACAATTGAGATGAGATTTGCCCAACTTCTGAAGCTGTTCGTTAGCTACTTCTCATGATACATTGGCCAGTTCTGATACCTCAGAAGTTTTGATACCTCAGAGACATGCAGAGGTCTTCTCCAGAAAAATGTATTTCTTTAGATGCAGAACTGTGTGGATTGGTGATGCTAAATTCAGCACTCCATGATCTGCTGCAAGTCTCAGTCTTCTACTTTTATGACCTTCTGAGCCCTTAAAATAAGCAAACTACTAAGCTTTCTGATGTCCTCAGAGGTGAAGAAAATGCATTTAGAGTGAGCAACTATGAAGGTAAGTCAAGTTCTGTGTTGTGTTTAAGGTCAGCCTTTTCATTTTGCACGTGCAGTAAATGTTGAGCCCTCTCCGTAATTGTGCTCTATGAACTACCTCTCTGATAATACTGGTCAAATTCTGCAATTAGCTTATAAATTAAAATGCGCGTTTCAATTTCTTGTAATTACATGCAAGCAAAATCTTGCAGAAAGGCTGGTTTTGGAGAACTGGGGAATAATTTGGAATAATTTGCATCAAGCGTTGCCTTTCACTCATTAAGCAGCTTGATCGCTGTTGCTGTGATGTGTTGCACACCAGTTTACCCATCAGTGCTTGGAAGGCTCCCCGTAGCATCGTTGGCTCTTGCTTCACTGCTCATTGAGGCATCGTTTGTGGGGGAGCTCAGGCAGTCACCCACTCCTAAAGCCCCAGGACATGGTGAGAAGGGGACTGTCTTTTTTTTCCCCTCTCAGAAAATGCCAACCATGGGCAGCTACTGCAATCAACCTCTAGCTGATTGATGTATCGAGGGCCAGATTTGCTCATGGATCTCAGCTGTTCTGTGCTGCTCCACAGGTCCCCTGGTGGTTTGCTGACTGTAAGCTTTCCTTAGTTGGGAGACGCACACCATCTGCTTTGATACAGCAGTGCATATGCACATAAAAATAGATGTATAAGGCTATTACTGCATATCTTCAAACCGTGGAAATACCATATACGACACTTCTAATCATGCATAAAATTAGGAACACTTACAGAATATTAAAAAATGAAAGACTTAAGGATAAAAAAATTGCAGGGGTGATGCAGTTATCCTCAAATCAAGGATCATAAACTCTCATAAACCTTAACGTCAGAGTTAAACTCACTCTTGAAAATAATCTGAACATTTAAACAGAATCAGTCAACTCCCTTTGGAAATGGCAAATGGCATGAAATGGGAATCAAGGGGCACATGGATGGGGAGGGGGGGAGGAATTCTTAAAAACAGGTTTAAATTCACCTGGAATTGCAAATGCTTTAAGTGCAATCAAAAGTGTAGGACTGAGTTACAGTTGTTTGTATGATTAACTGTGCAAGTGTTACCAAGTATGTCTGGATTTGTTTTAAGAATAGCTATATAGTATAGCTTATATACATTATAACCTTAAGTATAACACTGATTTGATTCTACTTCCAATCTGTTCTATTTTGCCACATTTGTAAAATGTCTAACAAATCATATGAAATCTCAGATGAGGTATGTGGAACTTTAGTACAAAGTTAGGGCTGGAAGGAAGGTCATCCTGGTGTCTTTTTGTAATTTTAAGGGAAATATTATAGCTGTGTGGCTAAATTTGTAGGAAAGAATTGAGCACAAAGCTTCTGTCATTTCTTTGCATCCCGAGATACCTATTTATGAGCCAGGTATCATAATCAAATGGACAAAAAGCATATAGGATATATTAACAGTTTCCCAGTATTTCTTTTTTTTTTTTCTTTTGTTACTTTTAAATTTCATCTGCTTTTTTAACGTTTGAAGACAAAGATATATAAGAGATTTGTATGAACAGAATAGAATTTGGTCAGTGTAGCTGGCGCACAGGACTTTCAGAAAGGAGGAGAGTATTTTCTGATTAAGCCTGCAGGTTTATTTTACAGAAGAGATTGAATTTCTAGAAAATCCCTCTCACGAAAACACTGCATAAAGTGTTCAGTGCAATCAAATAAAATATTTTTGATTGGGGGGGGGAGCAGAACCAAAACAAAACCCCAAACTATTTTACTGCATGTATTTGACATCCCTTGTGCAAACTGGTCTGGTTCTGATCAAGGTCATGAAATGTGAGGTCTGATTGCAACAGTTCTTGCCCCAGACACAAACAAACAGTGCTTCTCGCTTTAATTTAATTTTGTTCTATGGTTGGAGCACCACCCTCCACCAGGGACTATAACTCCTGGCTTGTTACAAACAGGCAAAGTAAAACAGCATGACTGCAGAGCCACCGAAGGCATGGACCCTGCTGAGTCTGTGACTGCCTTTGTCCTTATCACTTTAAATCTACAATGGACAAGGCCAGTAGTTGGTTACTTCTCATTCTTGTTGTCATTCTGAGTCTCACCAAATTGAAAATACATACGTCTATAGTGTAGGTCTTAAAATAAACTCCAGATTTTTTGGAAATTGCAGTCTTATAAAGTGAATTATTTAAGCTGATTGGACACAAAAGCATACATAAAAGTTCCCTCATGAAAAAGGAAACGGCAGCATCTGAAGAGCAACAGCTATTGTACATCCATGTCAAGCATTGTAGATTGTTGGTGGAACATGATAGTCAGGCTCTGCTCCTGATCCCATCCTGTCCTGTGCGAGGGGTGGTTTCCCCCTTACTTCTCTGAGAGCCAAGTTTGTCCCTGAGGAGAATCCAAGCAGTCATCACATGTCTTAGCTGCTCCAGACTTGGCCCTTGTGCGGTGATTAAAGCCAGAAATTGTTGATACCACCATTTTTCTCCTTTGCCTGTTTCTCATCTCGAGTTTTATATTTGATTCCCCAATACCCCCGTGTCCCGAAGTGTGACCCTCAGACTTGCTTTGTGCGCAGGCATTAGCTCGTCAAAGTCCAAGCTTATGTTTCCTGAGTTTGTATTGGGTTTTATACCCAGAAACTTGAGAATCTGGCAGCTGCCTGAGGCTGGACAAATTTAATTTTTGGCTCTTTGCTGGGCCCTTGAACTATTTTCCTCTTCTGATTTCTTAGTCTTTTCTGGCCACTGGGCCAGCAGGCTCAGACACTTGAGGTTCTTCCTGGGTAGCCTCCTTTGTGCCACGCAACACCTCTCAAGCCTCTCAGCTTTGCCCACCACAGAGAAGGCCATTAAGTACAATGATTTTAATCTCTCTCCTCATACCACATGAATTCAGGCTTGAACTAGAGATTTGTCCCACCATCATCATCCCCTGTGGGAGGAGAAGCCTGTCCCTAGCCCCAGAGTGGCAGGATCCAGGGTCCACAGCAAGGGCAGCAGCATCCCCTGCTCCCCACTGTGGGCAGGCTGGGATTTTCCTCCTAGGAGATGCCACCATGCCTCCTTTGCCTCCATCACTTACCCAGTTCAGAAGAGTAAGAAAATGCTCAAGATAATCTTCCTGCCGCTAGGAACTGTCTAGAAGGCCAGAGAATGAAAAATGCAGCCCAAGTCTTCTTTTCTCACTTACATATTGGTAAATATGTGGTCATTTGAGAAGATAAACTTGAGAAGAAGATATAGCAAGATTATCAAAAGTAAGAGGGGGAAAATGTAACAGACTTGATGAGTGATTTGAGGAAATTGCCATTGGGATTTGCTTGTATCTGGCAGACCCTGAAAACAGCAGGTTTCTATCTGCAGTTGTTTATTCTGTGTTACATGCTCTTACTAAATAGCAGAGTATTTCTGGGCTGTGGTATCTGAGTGCCTTACTGATTGAGATTGCTTAAACAAGGAGCAAAATGCATTTCAGGTGTTGGTGTTTTGGCAGTCTGGCTTAGTTTTGTAGCCTGAGTTTTCCATCTTGGGGAATACCCCGGGTGGAAATAAGGGGTTTGAATTCCATCCTGCTGGTGAGGAGGTGCTGGTGGCTCTACCGGCTCTCTAGCACAGCTTCAGGTGGCGACTCATCCTCCTCATCCTCCACATCCTCCACACAGGCTCCCACCACTCCCAGTGAGGGGTAACCGAGTGATTTCTCAGCAGTTCTTTGGGACCACCACAAGGAAGGACTTTGCAGAAGAAAACCACCATTGTGGACCTGCATAAGGAAGATGCAGACTGCTGCATTTTGAGCCAACTGCTGCTCTTCCCTTATTTCAGAGAGCCTACTCACTCCCACTCCGTAACAGAAGTCTTTTTATTCCAAACTGCCCTTTGATAAGTTTTGAGTTGCTTTCCAGCACTTGCTGGTCATCTACACATTTCCCACCTTCCAGCTTGCTTAAACGTCTGGAGTGAGCCCTTGCCATAAAGTGATTCCTGCAAAATGTTCCTCAGAGTTATCAATAATGTCACTGAAACCTAAGTCATAGTTACTGAAAGCAGTTGCAAACCTTTTTATTCCAAACTGCTCACGTCACAACAGAGGGGAACAACAGTTTTACCTTGGAGTAAAATGTCTGTATCCTGAACAGCGTTAGGAGCTTTTTACTAGCTTTGGGATGAAAATTGCTCTCACTCACTTTGTTCTTTTAATTCCCCATGCTTGGTAACCCGTGGAATAGGTTAGTCCTTCTCAGCTGGACCTGTTTGTGTTCAGAAAAAGGGAATTGTATTAATTTACAGTGCAGGCAACCTATAGAATTCATCAGTCATAACTCTCTGTTGCATTGATACACAAAAGGAGGGAGAAATGGTCATCTGGAACCTGGGTCTGCCCAGCAGTTAGAGGAATAAATTGAGAAAAGCCATCAGGTTCTTCAGAGCAAAAACCCGTTCTACTTACCACAGAAATTTATGGCAGCGCATGGAAAAAAAATTAGTATCTCCCTGCATTATTATGGCTTTAAAGGTATCTTTTTTGCTTCTTTTATTGGGAAGCACTTTTGGGCTATTTTTCTTTCTTTTTTTTTTTCCTCCCTAGAAGACCATTCGTGGTCCAGAGCCAAGTGACCAAGGGGATATCCCCTCTTGCATTAATATCTAAAGAGCAAGATGATAGGAATGATATCAACATTCAAGCCAGCACAAATTTTAAACCAAAAAAACCCCCCCACACCCAAGCTCTCAAGAAGATCCATGTTTTTATATGTCACTGTCCTTTGAGCTTCCTTTATTTTGTTCACTGAGATCCTGGCATGTGGGTGCTTGAACAGGGTTGTCCTGCTCTGTAATGGGTTCCAGCTGCTGGTTTGGCACCGTCGATCAGGGGGTGTCACTTGGTTCCTACTGAGGACTCTCTTGTGCCAAGACGCCTTGCAGGAGAGCGGGCTCTCCATTGCATCTCCTGGCAATGAGGTCTGTCTTTCAGCAAAAAAAGACTGTCATGATTTACATAAACAGAAAGTGACTGCAGTTTTCAAGGAGCCCAACTCCATTGTGTGAGGTTTCTTCTATGGAAGGAGCAAAATATTATGCAATGAACATTCTTTTGTTGTTTTTCCATAAGAAATAAATTAGGGAGGGTTTTGTTGGTTTTTTTTTTCCTCAGATGTGCTGAGCACATACTGAAGTGGAAACCCAGTTGGGCATTCCTGAGAGCTTCAGAGCACAGCTGTCCTCCTTAGAACAAGTCACTGCAGATGCACCCTCATGGTTTTGTGCTTAGAACACCATATTTGTGAGCACACCTCAGTTTGCCATATGTTCCTAACATAATAGCAAGCAATTAAAACGATACCCTTATCGCAACATTCACACAGTGATGCATTGCTTTGGAAGGAAGTTCCTTTGCTATTCCCCAACACATGTCAAAAAGGTAAAAAGCACGATTTGAAAGGGAAATAGTTTGGTGTTTCTTTTCGTGTTTTTTTTTTTTTTTTTTTAATTTGCTCTCTGCTTGCAGTAATAATTTAAAGATAAATGCTGAACTTAGTTATGGAGGATTGTTTTGTTTAAACAGTATCACAGTGTTTATATTAAGGTAATTTTTAAGGTAGTTACAGCAAATTCTACATCTTCTAATGGGGCATTCGTAAATATAGAATTAAGTGGGTTTAATGTAAAATGTAATGTAAATATAAAATAGTGGTTTTATTTTGTAAAGCAGAAGATTTTCTTTTCCCAGTCAACACAGCATGTGTCAAAGGAAGACCAGCTCAGCATTTGTGAAAGCTGAGAAGAAATGGTGTTCACAGTTGTTGTTCTATTACCTCTATCATTTCTTCATCAACCACGAGGCGTTTGGCTTTTTTTTTTTTTTTGATTTTTGATTTTTTTTTTTGAATTGAGATTCACTGGTCACAGAGGAGAAGGGGACTTCATATAGAGGCAGATGGTTATTTACCCATCACAAGAACCCACCAGAAAATGGAAATGGTGCCACATGGGGATTGTCCCACCAGTCTGCTGGGCTGAAGGTCTGTTCCCCTTTGAATTTGGGGGAACCTGAGGTCAGTGCAGATCTCCCACTTTTTGGTTTAATGTGTAGGCAGCACCTGAGGAGGTGGCTGTTCAAAGCAAGCAGGTGAGCTGGGAACAACTCCTGGTGTCTCCTCAGAGCAGATGTGCTGTTGGTGCTCACCTAAAGAAGGGAAGGCTCATCTTGAGTCCTGCCGTGGTGGGTGTGGGTTGGATGGAGGGAGGTTGCTCCTGCACACCCTGAGAAGCCAACTCCACCATCCCTCACTGAAGAGGTGGGAAGAGCAGTTCTCCTGCTTGCTCAGCAAGACAGTGTCAGTCGGTGGGGACTTTGGAGACTGACCTCTTTAGCCTCTGCGCAGCACGTCACATTCAAGCAGTAATTAGCAGTGGGGTGGAACTAACTTGGGGAACGCAGGAACAATGCTGCTACAATGCTGCTGCCCTGCTACTCAAAAAAAAGCTACTACCCTTTAAATTAAATCAGTGTCTGGGGGAAGTTACTGACTTGTCTCTCCCTCCCCCATCTTTGCTGCTTCTTCCCTTCCAACCCCATTCAAGTATTTCTAGAGTGTCTTTCAGCAAAGCCTGCAAATAAGAGCATTTTTCTCTGATGCAGACACAAGTGATTATGGGTATACAGTGATACTTAATTATATTTCTGTAGTGGAAGTGAAACATTCTGCTCCGCTATCAGCTTTGTTATCAGCCTGTATGATTTTTATGGGATAGTATTTCTGTACTATTAGCAGCACTGTGTGTGCAAGTGAAAACTAGATGCAGTAAATTACAGCTGAACACCAGCAGTCCAAAGGTTAATTTGATTGTACAAGTACAATCCCAGAGTTATGTATGAACATATGCTCTACATACTTATTAATGAGCAAGGTCAGACTGGCATGAGCTGTGTTATATTTCCTGAATATTTTTCAAGAGTTTACATATGATCTTCAGCGGAGATAACGCCAAGATCTGTTTTCAGGAAACGCCTATTTAGCCATAAAGAAAATAGGAGGATGCAAATTGTTAGCTGTAAGGTTGACTGTTTTTCAGTTAATGGTGGGGTTGAGTGGGATCTGAAAGGGGGCCAGCGACTTGTGGTTGGCATCACCCTGGGGGCTCTGCGCATGTGGGAAAAGCACACAGAAGGACACCCATGAGCACTAAAGCATTTGCGAGGTGTAGTCAGCAGTGCTGTTGCTTCTCTGTACATTTTTATTTCAGTGCAGCTGGCTACAACGTGAGAAAAGGCTCTTGCATGGCATCCACCTTTCCAAAATCCTGCCAAAGGACCTGGGGGCAGCGAATGCAGGGTGAAGTGAAACTCCTCAGTTTATTTCTTTAACTGATTCAGGGCATTTTCCTCCGAGCCCTTGCTGCAGGAAAACCTCCCTGGATGAAAGCGTAACCTTGCTGGGTGAAAAAAACCAGCCTCACATTTTTGTTTGTGTAGTTTCAGACTTTCTTCATCCTACCTGATTTACTGTGTTACCACATTATTACACCTTGGCATGCTTAAATCCAGTTTAGTGTTTGCACAGTTCATTCAGTCTAGGTGTCTCACTGTGGGCTTAAAATTTGGTGGTTTTATTTAGCATCCATTTTATGGCAGAGTCCAGATGCCCTGGCAGTTAATTCTGATGAGCTAACACAGAAACTCATCAAAGTGAAGATAAATGATACACTTTCTGCTTAGGAGTAGGAGGTTGGCGAATTAAAGCTACACAGGTTTTACAAGCTGTGGCCCTGCTCCAGCGTTGGTTCCAGGTGCGAGGTGGGTGCCCAAGTGGTAAAATGAAACTTGTTTGCTGAGCTGGTTCTCCTTGAAATTGTCCCTCCTCCAGTGCTTCAACTGCGAATGCTTCAGGGGAATATTGGCTTTCAGGTAGCTGTGCTCCACAAACTTTCTAGTATAACCAGAAATACTAATGAAAAATAATTTAACCAGATGTGTTCTAGAATATCTGAGGAATATTTTTTTAATAAATCTGGACTTCTCTTCCTTGGGAGAAAAGGGATGGTAGGTGGTTATCACTGAGACTGGCTTCCTGCGTTGGGGGGAACGCTTACCCCCTTGTTCTCTCTCTACATTGGGTAGGTTATGGGATTGCTATGGGATTAAGCAGAGCCTAAGAATGACATTTTCACCAAGCTTGTCTTCACTTGTAACATTTTGAGTTGTTTAACATCAGCATGTCATGCTTGTAAGAGGAGGCACTGCAAACTTTGGCAAACATCGTTTTGAAAACCCCTTGGAAGGGTGTGAATATACTCGTTATGAACTGCATCTCCATGATATCTTTGTGCAGAGAGCACTGGCATCGCTTGTGCTTTGTGATATGAGCCTGCTCAGGTGAGAGTGAGAAACATGGAATGGAGAAACCCGGGTCCCCTCCATGCCATCTGAGCTGTGGGCCGGCAGCTTTCTGCTGGGGCAGGGGAGCAGCTAATTTAATTGGGGAGAGGAGGCAGCAGCTAGAAAGCAAGTGGTTCCATATACTATCTCTGTTGTTATTGCCAGTTCAACTTAATTCAATTCTGATAATGTCGACAGATCTCTCTGTACAACATCTTCTGGCCGTATGGAGCTAGTCTGGCAGCTCCCCCAACCCAAATGGGCGTCTGGCACTATCTATCATCTTGTTCATGAGGCTCAGACAGTGCTTTATCCGGAATCGTGTAGGAGACTCAGTATATACGCTACCCGAAAGCAGATCCTGCAAGTCTGCACTGACCCTGCTTGTACCATGGCTCTGTGCTGGCCTTGAGCTGTGTTGTCATGGAGAATTTTGGCCCATGCCAGGCTCTTTCCAACAATTCGAGGTATATAGACATCATGGAGAACAGCATTACTTATTTCTTCAGTGCAGCTGATCCTGCTTTTCTCTGTTCATGTTAAGGGGGGGATTAAAATACAGCTGTGGAAAAGCACTGTTAGGATTGTCCATTCCTTTGCTCATCTCCATCAGCAGATAGATCATTTGTGGAGGGAAGAGGAGAGTCTCCCTTCTGCTCTCTCAGCTGACCAGTTCAAATCTAGACAAAAAGATTGAGCAATCTTCTGCGCAAATGGAAGGCTGTGTATAATTTAAAGAATGACTTCCCTGTTGGGAAGAATTTCAAACATTTTAGACTGAGACAAGGTTTGAATTTTTTTTACCTGCTTTAAAAGTTTTATGTTCTTCCAAAAGATCTTTTTCTGGTGTGCTCAGTACGTGCCAAGCGATTTTTAAAAGACCTACTTAATCTATGTCACCCTGTTCTCTTCAAATGTGATCCAGAAATGTTCATACTTCTAAATTTGTGAAATCATATTAATTTCCATGACAACTGGCTAACGTTGCAAACAAAGGATTAATTGTTTTGTTGTGGGATGAAGCAGAGGGGGAATTTAGATCACAGGCGGAAAAAGCAAAGTGCCTGTAGAAATGCAAACATACTGTAATTGCAAAAGGAATATAGCAAAGGAAGAGCTAAATATGTTTTTCCTTAAGTAAATCTTCAAATTCGTCAAGCTTGTTTTAGTGTTAAAAGCCTCTTTTTGAGGGAAGATGTACAAGAATATCAAGTTAATTCCTTGTGCAAGGAATGAAGAGCTTATCTTTCTCACTGGTCAAGCATCCAAACTGCAACCCGCCAAACATCTGCAGGCAGACAAAGGCAGCTGTCCTTCATGAGGCTGGAGAAACCCACACATCTTGTGCTGGGCCTTTAGCAGGAGCCAGGAAGAAGGGAAAAAAAAAAAACCCAACCTAGCAATTCCCTCCAAAAAGATCACCACGCTCCTATTTGTTAACGTACAGTGCCTTCTGGTGGGCAGCAGGTCTTACTGCTGGGTGGAAGCCTTGGCAGGGCTGCTGCTTCCCCTTCCTTCCCTTCCTCAGCTCAAGGCAAGTTGGGGAAGAAACCCAAGGAATGTAAAACATGTGGGTTTAGATACAGAAATTGCAAACGCATGTGGAGCCATCCAGTTTGCCATACATCACAACTTTCCATTAAGGGGAGCTCTCTTTTGAAGTCTATAGAAATGAGATGACAGTAGGGTCTGACTTCCACAGCGCTAAGAAACTTTTTTTTTTTTCCTTTCTGATTTAATTTTGCTCAAGAGAAAGATGCAATCTTGCACAGAAATAGATGTAGCAGTAACTTGTAAGGCATTTTCTCATCACACCCCCCCTCTTTGCAAGGAGGCTTTTCTCTTTCCTTTCGAATTCAGACAGGCATATGTGCAGACAGATGCCGGATACTCAGGCTGGGTGGATGGGACAGTAAATTGTCTTTTATCATTTTGGATTTCTCTTTTCTGCTTAGGGAATTACCCCCGGGTATAGTGTGCACCTCTGGGCATCGAGCCCAGTAGCAGGCTGAGGTCCCAGCCCTGCAACAACTCTCTGTCCCCACCTGTCCCATCCCTCTGCCTCCACCACTCCTCAACCCCAAGGATTCTCCTGTCTCTCTTCTCCCCGCAGCCAAATTAATGTAAACTTGTGTGTTTCAGTTACCCCAATAATGCTATTAAACCCAGTGCAAAGTGCCAGATCTGATAAGCACCAGCAGATCTGGCTGTCACTGCAGGTAGACACACACCGTGGGGGATGCTGACCAAGGAGCAAGAGGAGACTTATTTCTAAGTGGAAGGAAAGAACCCCGAATGGGAGGCTGTATCTCTGCTTTTCATGTAATTATTGCATTCTTTTTGCAACATGTTTATCGTAAATACTTCCTCTTCGGCAGATTTTGACTGTTTGTGGGACTAAACTGCAAACGTGTTTATTGCTGAGATGAGCCTTACATTTGAAACCGGTTCCTGAATTTGCAGCTTCTTTCATGCAGCCAGTATCAGTCCAAGTGTGGTGGAGTTGAGTCTAGGGAAGGCCTCTTCCTGTCATAAATAAGATTACTTTCATTTCACTTGTGGAGTGTGTTATTCCTCAGAGTAATGAATTTCCTCTGTGCCTTTGAGCACATAAACATGGTTTTCATTAGGTTTCTATTAAAAAAAAAAAAAGGCAGAGTAAAATTAATAAGAAGGCTATTAACTCCATAAATGCAGATGTGTTTTTACTGTATAACTGTGTTGGAAGTAAACAGCTTCTTCGCTGAAGACTGAAAATTGCATAAAAAGAAACAATTCTGCAGACCTGGATTCTGCTCTCAGAGAGCAAAAGTAGGTGGAAAATCTGACTGTTCACAAACTAGTTTCTTAGGAGGAAAAATAGACAACCAGATTAAATGTAGACAGACAAATAGCCTCAGGCTTTCTGCTTAATATGTAACGTATGTGATAATAATAGCTTTAAGCCATATATTTAGAAATAGCGTTGCAGCTAAGAGTTTGAAAATTGCTTTTTTTTCTTTTTTTTTTTTGTTCTTTATCAGAGATGTCTTTGCAGTTGCAGAATAAGGAATGGTGACATTTGCAAATATTTCACCGATAGACCTTGTAAGCCATAAAATGTTCGTGTATTTGTGGCTTGAGATCTCTGTCAAGTGGTGAATCCCTACAGCATCACTGCGGTTTTCTTTTTTTTTTTTTTCTTTTCTTTTTTTCAGAGCTACCAGCATTTTAAAGATAAAACCAAAAATCACCATGCGTTTGCAGAAATGCAGACCTAATAAACTGCTGGTGTCACTTTCCACTCTCTTGATCAACATATTTAGAAAAAGGATATAAATTAGCAGTTTGGACACGTGTTCTTTACACTCCTCAAATTTAATATGTTACTGAAGAAAACTGAGGTCACTTTCTTGCAACTCAAATCTTATCCAGTAGATTTACCTTTCTCAAAATGAAGTTGCTGGACTTTAGCAAAAACTCAGTGCCAGAAACTACGACTTGGCAACTAATTAGATTTCAAAACTTTACCAGCCCACTGTGTGTAACTTTATATTGTCCCGTAGACTGTTTGAAGCCTTATTTTCCCAGAAAATTAAATCGGGAACCACAGAAAACATTTCATGATTTTATGTTGCTCAGGCAAATTCAATGTGAGCAAAAACAAAGCATCACATAATAGTTGTTATCCTTGATGCTAGTAAAACATGTAGTCTACCAAGACTTTTTGCTTAAACACAAAAATAGAAATGTTCATTTTGTATATCAATCACTCTTTTCAAAATAAATCACTTCCTTCATTTTTCTTCTCAGAATTTATTACTTAGTAATTTAGCGGTGTAAACTGATGGTTTTGGGGTGGTTTTTTTTGTTTTTTTTTTTTTTTTTTTACCTGAGCTATTTTCAGTCTGATGCCAAACCTTATAATTCTTGTTCCTTGTTTCAGTGCAAGTTTTGCAGTGCTGTTACTGTGACAGTGCAGATGTTTTTTATTTAGATTGGTAAGGATAAAGTTGTTTAAAGAGCCAGCTTCAGTTATGGGTGAACATTGGTGGTTGAAACTTCAGTAACAGAGGAAGAGAAATCTTAAATACTATCTCTCATTTCCCTTAGCTTTTGGGCAGGAAATTGTTTTTGGATTTATTTTTATTTATTTATTTTTGTGAGGAGAAGATAGAAAACCCTGCACATTAAAAATTCTGTAGGGTTGTTTAAGATTTGCTCAGTAGTGTGCTATTCCCTAATCAAGCCCCTGCAAGCTGTAAATCACAGCCACTATGTCACTGTTTTGATTGGAAGCAAGAGCTGTACCATGGCATATCTCTAGGGACAGCAAACTTCTGCAGCTGTGGAAGGCTGGAACTATTTGCTATTATTACTAAAGGAATCTGAGAATTTTTTTATTTCTTTTTCTAAATATGAAGTCGTAGTGAAATTCATAAGGTGCACAGAGATGTTGTATGAAGGCTTTACACCAAGTGGGACTTGTAACAACAGTGCCCTGGTAATAGAAATTGAGTTGTTTTAAGAGTCCAAACAACACACGTGAAATTATAGCCCCTGACTCACCTCTTCCCTTGTCCATCTTAGGAAAACATATATGCAAATAATCATAAATTATTTCTAAATGTAAAATACCAGTCAAGCATTTGAGACTTCAGTATAATGTCTTCCTGTTGAATGAATGGATGGGGTTTCCTTCTAGAAACATCCTGGTAATTTTTACCACAATTTTGTTTTCATGAAGGTGTTTTGAGTGTTTGGGGGGAGGGGGTTGACTTCTGGACTGCAGCCAGTATAAATGGAGCCTAAGGACAGAAATGTTAATTTCTTCTGAAGTGCAATGTAAATACTTGAGTTAATTTATGTACTGTTTATCATAGAGAGGTCTAGAGCAAGATGATAACTTTCCATTAGAATATTCTCTTAAATATACTCTAAGTATTTCCCCAAGTTTAAATTGAATGACTGCAGAGGAAGTTCATTTCTGATGCATGCAAATCCTCCGTCATATATGCGCAGCCTTCTTGCAGGATGGATTATAATATTGTTCCCAGATGCCCTCCTCATATGTTAGGACTTGATTAATTAAAGTAATAATGGAGTCATGCTGGGATTTTTCTAGCAGTAAATCTGGCGCGCTGGTATAGCCAGTTTGAAAGAGGAGGGAGAGTGGAGGAATTTGAAAGATAGTGTGCTTATTGACATGTGGCTTACACTATGAATCAAAATGAAATATGGATGTGGAAAAAATAGTTCCCATTGGACTAAAAGATGGCCCGATCATATTTTGACACCAGAAATTAGTCTTTGTATTTAGTGCAACAGCATCCTTTATAGTAGCATGTCTCAAATTCCTGGTAATGACAACTGGTTATAGTAAAATATAGAATGTAGAATACAGAGTATAGAATGTAGAATATATAGAATGCAGAATGTATAATGGTTGTTTGAAGAAAGGCTTTCCCCTTTGACTTCATCGTTTCCCTTCACCTTTGAAGGTAAACACTGAATAAGCCAGCAGAAAAATAAGCTTTATCATTGCAGTCTTTCCAGTCAGCAAATAGTTACTCAGCATAAATCAAAGTGCTGGGATTCTGCAGAGCTGATGCTTCTTGCCATGGCTGTTTGGGAAGTCCTATAGCTGCAGCCTGCAATCAGCCTGGCTTCAGTCAGGGTTATTCATAGCTCAGTTTTCACAATTATTAAATGAGCCAAATTTACATACCTCCTTACCCAGATACAAATCTGTTTTAAAACTGCTGCAGAAAGAAATGCTTTCTAGTAACAAACCCTCCTCATTATTCCTAAGCCTTGATAAGAAGCAGTAAAAGGTGGTGGTATGGTTGGTAAATGTGCCTCGAGGGATCACACGTTGAATGTGACTCTCATTTTTTATTCCCATATAAGTCCCCTTACACCACCCTGACTAGTTTAAAGTAGCCTTGAATGAGCACAGCTCATACTTTGGGCCTTTTTTACTTAAACTCATGTGAAAGAGGTCTGGCAGATGGCAAATCAGGTGCTTGGTATTTTAAAATGTGCTGTAAAAGCAGCAGTTGTGTAGCACACACAGTGCCTCCATGAAACTCTGTTTTTTCCCCCAGCTACAGAAATTCAGAGAGGAGCCAATAGACTTGCCCAAGGCCACCCAGTGCGTTAACAGCACAACTGGGATTAGAGCTCAGGAGCTGGTTTTGTGCAAGCCCATGGCTAATCTGCTGTTTCACGTGACTCCCTTTGCATGGTAAGGATGCAGGTACAAACCCAGACTGCTCTGCCTGTGCACGGGAAGAGGAATAAATCCACCCTTCCCAGCTGTCCGTGGTCACAAGCTCTGCTCCACCACCAGCTCTGCAGTGGTGACACATAACTGACCTAAGCCTGAAGATGGACTATCTTCATATAGTCCATCTCAGCTTTTCTGCAGTTCAGTGTAGAAATCCCACCCGAGATATGTTGCAGTGTCACCAGGTGATTGTAGTTGGGCAGGATTCAGGCATTCATGGTCTTCTCCACATACATCAAACAAGTGAGTTTGCGCATAATCATGTTCATCACTCCCCATCTTCGTAGCAACCATTAGCTATGAGTCTTTTTTCAGTGGTGCCCAGTGACAGGACAAGAGGTAATGGGCACAAACTTGAACGTAGAAAGTTCTGCCTCAACATGAGGAGGAGGGTGGGAGAGCACTGGGTGCCCAGAGAGATGGTGGAGTCTCCATCTCTGGAGATATTCAAAACCCGCCTGGACACATCCCTGTGCAACCTGCTCTGGGTGGACCTGCTTTGGCAGGGGAGTTGGACTAGATGATCTCTAGAGGTCCCTTCCAAGCCCATATCATTCTGTGATTCTATTAGGGAGACTGATGATCTAAAAATCCCCTTGACAGATCCGTTTCAGTGAATGTCAATCAGGAAAAGAAGGCTCCCACAACCTTATTGAGGAGTTTCCTAAAAAACATTTGTTTATCGGGTAGCAAAGTGAACATTGAAGAAAAAAATATCCCAAATCCAGCTCCTGGGTGTCTTTATGTAGCCTCCATCATCTCAGGATAGACAGTTACTGTCTCTTGAAGTCATTTTTAGAGCCTTGATTGCTTGTTTTCTCTTTACATCCTTTCCTTCCAACCCTGCATACCACAGTGATATCTGACAACAGAATCAGGTTGTACTTTCCTAAAACATCCCTACGATATAAACCCCAAACTTTGTTTGCCATATGGAAATATAATCTGCTGGTCTTTCTTAATTTTGAACTTGCTGTTGTGCTTTGCCAACTGTGATAATGGGTGCCTTTCCTCCTTTTTTTACTGCAATTTGTTGTGAAATGTTATCAAATGCTATCATTCTAGCAGTGCAGCATATTTTTAATAAGACCTGTCTGCTTTTTCACTGTGAAATAATTAAGAGTATTTCGACATTGTTTACTCATGATCTCATAGCAACCCAGATATCAGAACATGTCCAAAATTCCTCAATAAAATATCAGTGGCCCAAATCAATGTTGATCATTACATAGTTGTACCCTAAGAATATGTAATAGGAGAAGGCTGATAAAATGTAGTGTGTTTCAGTACCTAACATATAGTCACTTTCTAATTCAAGCAGACCACATGATAATATTATGTACATATTTTATATTTAAATTATTTGTTAATTTATTTTATATTTAATTTATTTGTTCATTCATTCACCTACTGTTTGGTGGAAGAGTAAAATATTGTGCCACTTTCTGACAGCACTTTTTCCTGTCTTATAAAGCCCAGCATCTGGGGTAGTTGTGTATCCCTTAGCATGACTGTCTCATCATCTTCACTAAGTGCACATTTGCAAAAATGAAAAGAAATTCTTATCTGTCCTTTATGGATGGCGAATATATTTCACCCCAAGTATACCTAAATCTGATGTACATCCAATTTGTAGTAAAGCTCTTCAGCTATGCAGCAGAGTTGTTTTTTTTCCCATGGTTTTATAAATAATACTAACTTCAGTACCAAAGTTCTCCACTCGTAAGGACATTATTTGCAGGACACGACTTGGACAGTAAAGTCCTGTTTTGGTCTTCTGAGTCAGACCGATTGTCTCCTGTAGCCATTTCATCCTTGACCAAGTGGCATCTGTAAGGCATAACCATACACAGTGCTGTGGTGTTTCCCTCTGTGGCTGAAAACTAAATATCTAAGTACAGCCTCTCCTTATGGAAGAGTATGGCTACCATGGTCTCTAATTACAGGAGAAGACAATTACTGTTTAGAAGTCTAGGGAGATACTCAGAATCAAATGAAGCTATTTTGGACTTGTTAGACTGTGCAGTTACCTAAATAAATAGGATTCCCCTTTCTTCTTATTTACTGCCCTTTATTGTAAACCCCCTTGAAAATCTTGCCAAGTTTACCCTTGTGTGTGTATCCTACTTGCATCCAATATAATTTTAAAAGTCAGCATTTTCAATGTGAACAGAGGTGTTTTTTTTTCTTCTGGTGAATTCGATTATAGGTGCACTACTTATCAAATGTCAGAAACTATCTTTCTGTGGGGTTGAGGTTGGTGGTTTTTTTTTTGTTTCAGCTTGTCTTTTAAACCTGTGTCATTTCCTTTTCATTTTTCCCCATCTCATTCCCAAAGGAATTAGCAACAAACTCCCTTTGAGAAAAAAACATGGCCGGGGAAGAAAAGTACTTTTGATGATTAAGGCCCTTCTGTTCAAACAGTTCCTGCCTACACTATGGAATCCATAGATACTGGAGATATAAAGGAGAGGGTTAGAAGATAACTAAGACCCCTCAGGCTCGATATGTAATCAAAGAAGTATTGTTTGGGAATGACTTAAGGGGAAGCAGAGGGGGTAACACTTTGGCCCCCATCCAGCTACCGCTGGAATTGATGGCAGGGTTCCCACTGGCGGCAGGAGGAGCAAGAGCAGACCTTTTGTCTGGTGAGGACAAGCCTATGAAAACACAATGGGAAAGATGACAACCATGCAAATTGGGAAAGACAACTGCCTACAGATTCCCTATGCAGAGGATGTCTCTGCCTGGGTTAAGTGAGCTTGACAGAAGAGACACATTTCGTCTCCGGTTCCTGGGCAGTGCCCAGCTCAGTCAGTGGCAGCTTTTGGTGGAAGCAGGATCTCACTGTAGAGATAACCACAATTCCAGAAGTGCGGCTCTGCATTTTGCCAGCTGAAGTTGTGATGGCAACTGGAAATTAACTAACACCATAAGGGCAGTTGTACTGGGTGGGAACAAAAACCTAACCAGTCTGGCAGTCTGCTCTCTATAGAGGATGAAAGAATAGCAGAACAGGGCATAAAAAGCACAGAGCATCCCTTGGTACACCATCCCAATTTTCCTAAGTCAATAATTTAGAGCTGTTTAGGTATGATCTGCATTTCAGAACACTGTGTTTAAAGAACATTAGTGGACCTGTGCGCAAACAGCTGAAGTCTGAACTCCAGGCATAGCATCTTCCATTATATTTAACAGGTCTGCAAGTTAGGAGATGTACTTTAGCCAATGTAGTGTTGGGGGTTGGGATTAAACAATCTTTAAGGTCCTGTCCAAGTCTAACCATTCTGTGATTCTATGATTCTATCTCTTTTGAGATCAGCCCCTGAAAAAAGGTGCTTCTCTACCTCTTTCCTGCTGTCGCTGTTGTGAGACTGATCAGAGATGCATCTCTCAGGGCGAGTGGCTTGTTTCCAGGACATTTGCAGCTTGGGCATTACAAAGCCAGTTCTGGCCCCTAGTTGGGAACTCATTGGGATTAGCCCCCCACCATGAAAGGTGCAGTTTCCCTAATAAGCAAGGAAGGCTGTGATTGGCACTCCTTGCAGTGAAAGAGTGCAGATGCCTTAATCTTCATTAGGAACCAGCACTGGTAAAATCCCCCAGAGGAAAGCACACCTTTAGGAAAGGCTGAGAAAGAGAAAATAAACGTGCAAGATCCAGAAACCGGGGAGGGGGGGAAGGACAGAACAAAAGAGAGATTTGACAACTGTGCTGGGACCCACGAAAGGGGCCACATCTGTTCTGGCAACATCCCAAGCCATGAACAGGTCTGACGTTCACAGAAGAAGCTTTCCCCATGCAAAGATTGGAGAGGTGTTGGGTGGAAAGGCTGCTGTGCAAACCGGCTGCACTTTCCCTTGCCTGATGGTCATATGGTTCCCATTTATGGGGTGGAATTGAATAGCTGCAGACTTGCCACTCTCAGAGGAAAGAGATCGCCTTACTTACTGTAAAAGTCTTGGGGGCTTTTTGCCTTGAATGTTGGAGAAGGAGGCTTTGGCTGTGACCTGTGAAACCTCACGGAGTGCAGCAGGAACTGCAAGGTGGTTTTGCTTCAGCGCAAGTGTGAATGAAGGGCATGTGTGGACACAAATAGCCTTCAGCTGCTGGGGCAGTCTTCATCGAGCAGAAGGAGCCCCAGTGCTCTGACATCCACTCCATAGCCTTCGCAAAATAGGGTCAGAAACAGGAAGAAATAAAAAGGGGGTGTGGGAAGAATTCATTTGGTTAAGGAAGATCCTGGGCATGAAAATAAGACCTTTGTCTCTCCACCTTCCTCAGGTTTTAGTGTTGGGAGAAACCAGCCTTGTGCACCTGGTCCTTTGAGATTCTCCCCTCGTTCATCGCTCTTCCACTTGCCCCATGTCTAAGCCTGGCAGGTTTTGGTCTTTCTCTTCAAACTCCAGCTGCTGGGTTTGGGCTATTACCTGAGAATCTCATCTGGAAGAAAAATAAGTTGCTATCCCTTGTGGGTGTAGGGGAAGGACTGAAAATGTGAACCCAAGATGTGCTGAGGCCAGCAAAAAGAATTCAAAATTTTAAAGTTGCTCATGGATTTTTGAATTTTCCTAATTACTGAATGCAAATTCAGAAGATAACAGAATAATTCAGGCTAATAACATTGTGTAGGCAATCTCCATACTGGCATTAAACAAAGTAAAGCCATAATCTTATTTACTTAGTTACAGAGAATTTGGAGGAATGTGTAGTTAAGTGAAGGGTACCATTTAGTTGTCGTCAACAACTTCTTGTTTCAGGGGTAAAATGGAAGGCTTAAAAAAGGTGATATCCTTTGTATCTTAGCTAAAAGTAATTCCTTTCTCCAGGTTTATTCCTCACTGTGCTAAATAATTCGATCATTTCTGTGTTCCTCAGATCAGTCAGAAGGGTCAGATTCAGTAAATGACTTTTTCTTTCTTATTCCATTTTTGACAAAGTTACTCTGAAACTGAGCATTTCTCCAAAGCATGCTACTATTTTTTTTTATAAATTATTATATCATGAGCAAAATCTCTTCACGGTTTTTCTTCATTGGGTATTAAAACACAAATAATAATAGGAAAAAAAAAATTCTGATTGTATTTAGACGTGAGCAGTTTCTATTGATGTTTGTGTGCTTCGGAGGTGTAATGCTCCATAACAGACAAAGGAACTACTGAACCAGTGGCTGCAACAGTCCTTCTGCAGAGAAGAGTCAATGTGGCTTTTGCAGAATTAACTCTGACATGGAAATGCTCAGCGATTAGAGTAAGGAAGGAGCCAGAAATCACCTGTCTATGGTTGAGACCCTCCAGACATGCATTTCATCAGTAACCCCCACCCAAGAAGCTAAACAGCCATGGATCGGTATGGAAAATTCACTTAGAGATTGCTGACTGGTTACAAATGAAGAAATAAATAAAAAACCCATGAGCAGGGTACCAAAAATAGTTGAATGTGAGTGTGCCTCGATTTCTCCAGACGTGCTGAAGTGTGATGGTACCGATTGCCTTTGCCACTTCTCTCCCCCTTCCACTGCAGAGCAAAGGGTTTACACCGAGTAGCTACTCCATTACTCTCCCAGGGGTGAATGAAACATGAGTGAGGAAGATAATATTAGGAAATTGCACCGCTGCTCTCGGGTTTCTTTGGCTGTATTTTGACAGCTGAATTAACTTGAGTTATCTGTGCTCGAGTGAACTTCACCCCCAGCACAGCACAGCTTACTCCAGAATGGCTGTCCTGCAAAATCATACCGGAGCTGCACAAATGAATTAGGGGATCAGCGATGGGACTGGAGAGCAGCACAGAGAGATTAAGTTGGGCAAACTAAGTATTTTGCCTCTTTGTTATAGCTTGAGGCAAACTCCTGGGAGTTAAAAGCACCATCACTTTTGAACTAATGTTTTTCTCTATGGGTAGAAGTCTGATTAAGGCTGAAATTCTGGTTTTCGCTCAAATTAATCCTTACACCAAAGATAAGAGTGCTTTGGTAGATCTTTACAGCAAAGTGTATTTTTTAAAAACTTGCTTGATCCCCCTTCTAAAGGATGTCCAATCAGCCCTGGGAGAAATGGCTTCTGGGACTTAATATTTTGCCTCTGATTCATTCTGTTGAAGAACCTCTTTTGGAAAGAAAACTCCCATCCCACATTCTCTGTTTACATAGATCTCATTTTGCCCTGGAAAGAGAAAGGAAAGTTATATCTGGCAGACAAAATGATACTGGAAAATTAACAGGATACTCGAGTGTGATATTCAAACTGCCTTCTGCAGCCAGAGCCCACCAGCACCTGGGTGCAGCGGAGGTAGGAGCTCCTCTTGATTTAAAGCATTATGGAGCCCCCAGGAGCATGTGTTTTACACACAGCGATGGAGACGTAAAGCCATGAACTCGGTGGAAGTCCAGTTTCTTATTTTTCTTGTTTAATTACTTTAACAACAAAAAAAGAAGAAAAAAAAAAAAGTTATATCTTCATTCTGATAAAGCCTCGAGTTTTCCAAATGAGAGTTTCAGGAGGGAATGTTTATCTGTGTGTTCTCCAGCATTGGCAAAGCTGCTTGTTTCTTATGTCTAGAAAAAAGGCCTTTTCTGGGGAGAAGTCCCAACTGCAGACAGCCTAATTTGTTCTTGGCACATCCTAAGATTTGCATTGCTGTGCGGGTCAGAAATGTAATAATTCACAAATCTATCTGCTGAGCTGAGCTCAACTAGTCAGTCTTCTTCCCCCCACCCCTTTTCCAGTTGCCTTTTGCCTTCCCTGAGTGGAGCAGAGGGTCTTGGAGCGTGTTGTGGCACTCCACCCAGCAATGCCACTGGGGAGAGCAGAGACAGCACAACATTGTCTCTGCTTTCTGTGGGGATGGAAGTGGGGCTTGGCAGGAGAAGCTGCTCATCTCCTCTGGACCCAAGGTTAGTGCAGGCAGAAATTGTACTCCCCTTGCTGACGTTTCTTCCATTCTTTACTAGATCTGCAGGAATTGAGCCATTCTCCTTGGTGACTGGGTCATCATGTCCCCACGTGCTATCAGAGTTCACTTCATAGAATCATAGAATGGTTTGGGTTGGAAAGGACCTTAAAGATCATTCAGTTCCAACCCTCCTGCCCTGGGCAGGGACCTCCCACAAGAGCAGGTTGCTCAAAGCCCCATCCAGCCTGGCCTTGAACACTTCTAGGAATGGTGCATCCACAGCTTCTCTGGGCAACCTGTTTCAGTGCCTCACCACCCTCATAGTGAAAAATTTCTTCCATCATCCTGCAGCCAGGTTGCAGTAGCAACACGAGAGCTGCATCAGAGACATGAGAACTGCATCTTCTCAGAGAGTTGCTCTGGATTTTCTGTGAGGTCTGGGTCAGCTCCCATCACTGCTCAGATGACCTGGGTTGTATACGAATGGTAGAAATAACCTCAGGTAGGAACTAGACACAGTGATCCAGACCACACAGTTCTGGGATTTCCGAGCTGCTGCTACATGTTCAAGGTGCCATTATTCACGAGCTACAGCTGTATGTTTTAAAAACACTTAAGACTTGGCCATATCAAAATGGATGTTGACCAGACACTGTAAAATATATACCTACCTAATCTCAGACCCAGATTTAAGCTTCCCAGCTACTTCTAGGTGTTAGAGCAAAGATAAGCAAGAGAGCTGCTGAAAATATTTTAAATGGCAAGGAATTTCTCTTCTCTTTGTTCCCAGAAGCAGCTGAACTATTTTTACTCCTTCTAAGCACATCCACTTTTTAAGGAGAAACTGGATAAAGAAGATACTATTTTGACAGAATTAGGAGAATCAGGAGAAGGACTTATAAATGTAACCAGCAGCTTTCAACTAGAGCTGTTACTGACAGCTCCAGCCATAATGAAATGTCATATTTCATGCAAGTAAAGGTGCATTATATGGTAAATCTTTTTAATGTCCATACTTTAGCCTCATCGAAAGATGATGTGCTGACTTGCACTAGGACCTGATATGGGAAATGTGCTTATGGGGCAGCTCAGGTACAAAATAGAGTCTTGCTAAAAGCAGTAGGATTGAGGTATGACTTTCCTGCCCCTTTTTGCATTGTGGGCTGTCATCTTAGTTTCGTATTTTTAGTAAACTTTGTTTATTTCTGGAAACATTGAAGAAAGTTCTCTTTAAATAAGATATTTCCCTGCTATCACACTGGTTGTGGGGAAAGGCTGCAAAATATCAACATTTCTTCTTTGCTGCCATTAATGGCACAGCCATTATAATCTTAAGCCATTGATATATATTAATATTAAGAAATACCAGCTTTTGTAGCATTAGGTGAAACCTCTTTGTTCAGTAATAATTTAGTTTCTGGGTATTATTTATCTGTGTGCATGCACTTGCAGATATTAGAATAGTAAGAAATCAAAGTTCAGAAGTTACTATATGAATCGTGTTTGGTGTGTATACACACACATAAAAAGTACTAGGCAAGCAGAAATATTGTTTCAGGGTGTATGTTAACAGCTATTGAAAATATGTGGCCAAAGGGTTGAAAAATATCCTTTATTCAGAATTCTGATAATATTTTACACCTGGTAAGATGCTTTAGACCAGCAACTGGAAAGCTATAAAATTTGTGCACCAAGCAAGAATTATCTACTGTGTCAATTAAAGCCCAGCAATGGGATAAACTTTAAAATACATCTCAGGAGCAGAGCCAACAGAGTGGAGGTTAGAGAACTGGGATTTAACAGAGAAATGGCAATCATTCAGAATGATACAGGTGAAGGTATAAAATGCAATTGGTAGGGACATTGCCTTGTAGTAGTAATAAACACCAACTAGTTGCAAACAGCCTGGGAAAACTAAATATAGAATATTTGACTCATCATTTTTAATACAATCGAGCATTCGTGTTATAGATGATATTAGGCTTTTCATTTATTTGGAATGTCTTGTGCATTAGCCTTCGTTTTGTTTCTTTATCGAGAGTTTTGCAAATAGACACTGATAAAAGCACAGTAAGGAAATAAGTAGCAATTCAGATAACATGATACATTTGAAATAACTGTAAAGGAAATTAAGAAGGAGCTTAGGTGAGACAATGGGTGGTGGGAGGGAATACAGACAGCAGAACTGCTCAATTGGTATTTCCTATAGATTTGTGTCTCGAGTGTACTAAAAAATTTTCTCCTGCCTCCTTGCACTTTTGGAGTTCAAATCTAATAATGGGATGGGAAGCATTCTCATATTTATCTAAGAGGCATTTTTATTGAGGCAGAAGCTGTGATTTTGGTGTAATGCAGCACAGGGAACAATAGCTGATACATCAAAAACGCAGATATACAGCGCACAGCAAAAAGTAGCAAAGCCGGGTTCAAAATTCATGGCTATTTTCATTTCCCAGTTATTTAGGCATCTTGGCAGACACAACACAATCTTCTCAAATTGTTTCTGGTTAGTGCAGCACATCTCTGTCTTAAATCCCCTCCTGGAGCACAAGTCACACTGCCTGCAAAAGCTCTGTGAAGGAGAACTAATCAACTGTGAGCTCCCCCGTGGATGTGACCTCTGTCAACAAGCTGTTTATGATTACCAGAATGGATTTAAATGGATACCAGTTCTTCCTCCTCTGCGAGAAGCTGTTGACATGGTCGCAGTTGATTAAAAAAAAATATAATAAATTGCTATATCTCTTATAAGAGAGTAAGTGAATCATTATTTTATTTAGGGAGCCTTCAGATCAACAACTTGCGTTTTGAATAAAAGCTTTGAGGACAATATACACCCGCTGGGATGGGCTGGAGATGCCCACCCAGAGTTTCTCATAGATTTTTTGCAGCTGGGACAGACAGACATCCAGAAGGATTTCTCTCTTCCTCTTAACGTAAAGAGCAATAAGATAAATGTATACTGCTTTTTTTTCACTGAATAAGGTGGGGAATGGATGAAGCGGGGGAAGGCTGGGTTCTTCTTGCTGCATTTCCGAGCAGGCTGCCTTTCCCAGGACAGCAGAGGTCACTGTGCTCATTGGGAAAAAACTGGGGAAACTGGGAGGTGCTCTGGATATTTAAACCCTCCGGTGATAAAATCAGTGTCTTTCTTCCTCCAGAAAGGAATTGCTAATTCAGATTAGTTTTCCTATTGTAAAAAAAAAAAAACAAAAAAAAACCAAAAAACAACAAAACAAACAACCCTGAATATTTTGGCCAGTAATAAATACAAAATCTGCATTTAGGAAGAATCCTCTGAATTCTCAGTGCGGGTAAGGTGAAGATGTCATTGAAAAGGACTTGAAATTGGAGACCCCGCAAATTAATTTCTGTGGCTTGGGGAACTGGAGGGTGTGCGACAGCAAACCCTGCTTGGGCAGGTTTTGGTCTTCTCCCTAGAATACCTTTTTAATGACAATTATCATTTGCAAGAACAGCCCGAGAGGGTTTATTATTGTGTGTGTTTCTCACTAGAGAGATGCAGTTTTGAGCATGACAAATGTGAGGGCATGCCCTGAGATGCCTGGGAAGGTGTGTTGGTGCCCGTGTAGCCTTTGTGCAGCATCTTAGAGATGACCCTGGTTAGTATCAAGGACACGGGAGAGAGGAATGACCGGGAAAAAAATCAGAAATTGCAATAAGCTTTTTTTTCCAGTCAAGCCCTTTCTGTTCAGTCCTCAGTACAGTCCGTGCTGGATCGTTCACTGTGTACATTTTGAGTTTCTATCACTTCTTATAACTGTAAAATCAAATTTAGGTTCATTCTGACAACTGACATTAAAATTTAACTTTTTCCTACCTTATAGGAAAAAAAAAACATATAAGCTGTCCCTTGCTTGGTTGTGCAGCTGCTGGTTTTGTGTCCGAAAGCAGCAGGCTGAGGATGGAACAGGAGAGGGCAGTACAGGAGTGAGTGAGCACCCAAAGAGGGTGAGCAGGGATACAGGCCCTTAGGAAGCGTGTTTTGTTTCTATTGGTAACAAGACAGAAGCTCTTAAAACTCCATTTGCTTTCTTCAAATAAATGTTTTTGTTTCATAGACACGCTGTAAATGGAATTCAGAACGGCTTAGTGGCTAAAACTAGAGAATGCTATTATTTCTGTTGACACCTTGGTTATACTTACCGTGATAAAGAGAGGACCATTTCTTTTGGTGGTTGAAAAAAAACAAAGGCAGCAACTTTTGTTTCGGCTAAGGATAATCTGGGATATCAGACACAGGTATCTTTCCCGAGCTGCAGTAAAATCAGTGTGTCCAGCCACGTGTGCTGGGATTTGTGGTGTGGCCGAGCAGGGGGAATGTGCTGAGGCACCACTTAATCCAGAGGCACTCCAGGCATGTCCCATGAGGTGAGAAGAGCCAGCTTTGCCCTCTGACCCAGGGCAGCAATCGAGCCTTTTAATGCCATTCTTTCCCAGAGCAGCGGTGCTGTAATGGCTCCGTAATCATGTGCGGCTCAATTCCATAATCACAGACAGCTCAACGAGCGCAGGGATGAGTCCTGCTGTGTATCCCGCCATCCTAACCCCCCCACCTCTCCCTGAAGGGGCTTCTCCCACCCAGCTTTGCCTTTCTCTGCCTCCCCACCAAAAGATCTTACAGGGTGACTCGGATGATTGGGGGCAGAGGAAGGCGGTGATCCTCCTTCCTCTGGAGGAAATCCCTCCCTTCTCTCTGAGAAAGCATGGAAATGCAACTTAAAAAGCACAGGGCCAGTTCACCAGTGGGAGTGGGAGTTTGGCAGTCTGGTCTTTTGGCACAGAAGACATACTGGACCAGAGTAAGGTAAATCGGTCAGCTGAGCTAAGGCATCCACACTTCGGCCTTTGGTTAGTCTTTGGAGATTGACTTGGGTAGTCTTCCTAGAAACCCCCTTATTTCTTGGACTGGGGAAGCCCTACATTAGCACAACACAGAACGATGCAATTACCTCGTTACTACCTGTCTTGAAGAACCTGTTAGAAAAGACCCAATCATCATTTATGGTAACACACAGATCTCTTAAGGGCCACTGTGCCACTACATGCTGTCCAAGCAGTTGTGAGTACAAAGCAAGAGAGAAACTTCTGCTCCTTAAATCCCTCCTAACATCTGTGTGACAAGCACTGGGATAGAAGGCAGCATGAGGGTTCATCTTGGCTTTGTGTGCCTCAACCCAGTTGCACCCTGTGGATATTGAAGACCCAAAGCCACAGATAGAGGACAGAGAAAGACTGAACCAGGAAACTTTAGCTGTTTGTTTGCAACCTTGGGTATGGTGACCTGATGTGGGTCATTTCCATTCACATAAGCTGAATGAGACTCTCACGTGGAGAAAGTGCATGGAAATAAAAAGCAGGCAAAAGAATTTGTCATGGTTTTTTTTTCCCCCTTTGTTTTTTGTTGTTGTTTTTCTAAAGGGGAAATGTAGAAAGAACCTCAATCAAAAAGATAAAAAGTTAGGATCTGTTTCTAGGCTGAGCTTCATGATGTTAGCTGTTTCTTGAGCACAAGTCTGCTTTGCTTTGTGCATCCTTGTGGAAAAAGGGTGACCTACTTTCACAGATTTTTTTTCTTTCATTCTTTCTTTTTCCTTTTCAGAGCCGTCTTCTTAGTATCTCCTCCTTTTCTTATCCTAACATTTCTGAAATGTTTACTTCCACCCCATTATCTTTTATGGTCCTTAGCAGCACTGTCATTTGTTATTTTTAGAGCTTTTCAAACAGCGGAAGGTTTCATTGCAGTTTTGCGTGTCTTTGCTGCCTACTAATGTTACTTAACTTTTTTGAAATCACATAGCTCTGTGTGTATATCGTAGCTTTTCTCTCTGACTGAGTTAAGTTTGTGCTTCCCTTCTGCTTATTCTCTGTGCACACTGTCACAGCTGATGCTGGGAATCCAGGGTCCATGCTTGATGAGTTGGAGACTCATTCTCATCTGGTTCTGTGATGCAAATTAGTCATTGGAGGGCATTTTTGGTTTCGTTTCAGTGGGAAGGAATTTAGTTTATGCACTCCAAATTTACTCTGTAATGTGAATTGAAGCACAGTAAGTGGGAGCTAAGAGAAGATTCTCATCAAAACTCCTAATCTAAACTAAAATCTAATGTAGATGCAACTAATAGGATTTAATGCCTACAAAATAATGGTACTTCTGAAAGTGAGTCAGAATTACTACTGACGTTTTTGAACGGAACACACAGAGTAATTGGCTTTAAGCACAGTCATGCATGGATAACTGGAAAGAGAATACCACCAAACGTCTGCTCTAGCTCAGCTAATTGCCTGTGTGGTTTTTTTTTAAACAATCTTTTGATCTGTTAGATGTTCTTAGGCTTGGAGTTTGAGTAGCATAAGCTTTTTGGTATAAAATTTGTTTTGCATAAAATATTTTCTTTCTCAATTGATAGAGCCGATAAACATAGATTATAGATATAGAATTATTAGGAATAAATATTTTCTCTGTGTGTGTGTGTAGCCATATCTTCATTTGATTTTCTGAAGCGTTCCAGTTCAAGCACTGGGAATCAACATTCAGATCCGAAACTCATCCCAGGTAGATTTATAAGTATAAAGAAATCTGCTTGCGTGGCACTGACCTCTTTTCAGCCTATATAGATTTACTGCTGGACATACTGCATCAGTAAACTTGACCTCGGGTAAAAAAAGGAGCTCTCTTGAAGTGATGCAACACAGTTTGACAAATTGAGTTCTTGATTTGAGAAAGCCCTTCAATTTGGTAAAAGCACAAATGAGTCTATGTTGAAATGCTACCAACTAACAGAAATCTGCCTGCACTCAGTGCGTTCACCAGTTTTTTTCTGCAAGTTATCTCTTCTAGCACCCATTTTTCTACATTACTAAAGACACAGATCTTGACTCTTTTTAATTATTTTTTCTCCAGTTAGTTAGCCTCCCAGTTGCAAAATCTCTTTGCAAATAGCAGTTATGAGACCCATGCTATTACCCAAAGGAGGATGACTGGGTAGACAGATACCTTTAAAAAGCCTGCTGCTCCTTTCTAAGTTTTCCTGTATTCCCTAAGGCCATGCCTTGAACATCAGAGGCCAGAAAGCAGCGTTAAGGCCAGGAGTGGTTGTATACAATGGCATACCCCTTTTCAGTCTAATTAATGTGTAGAGGGATCATTTCAAGTGGTTTATAGAATTGTGGGTCGTATTGCTGTTCTTTGAAGTAGCTTTTTCACACTGGTTTGTGCTAAAATCCATGCTTTCGTCCTTAGGGTGGGGGAGCTCCTAGATGTCTGTCAGAGCAATTGGCTTAACTCCTTTGATTTGGAAGATACTGCAGTATTGAATTACCAAAAGGGATTTCTCTAAAGAAAGGAGAGAAGGGGACTTGGGGAGGGCCTGGATTGTCCGTACCGAAGCAGTGACCAAATAGCCTTTGCTTGTACTTCGCCAAGAGCTGCCTGATCACACCACACAAGTGCCCCTTTCTTCCTTGTAGCTGCTAACTTCCCTGAAAAGATTATTTAAAAGCGTTCAGTGTTCTCTTAAGTCATTTAAAAGCTGAGCAGTTGTTGCAGTTACTGGAGGGTTAAGATGCAATCTGGAGGTGGAGGCATAAAGGCCATTGCTGTTGAGAAGTGTTTCCAACTGTGAAGAAAGTGTGAGCCTCACTGTTGAGTTTGGGAGTTTGGTGGCAATACAGACTTCAGGCTCTGTTTCAGGGTAGTTTAGCGTACCTTACGTGTATAACTTAGAACTGAAATCATACCTTACACCAGTGATTTTACATACCTTAATACAGTGTGGAGAACTTTAATAGCACTGCAATTCATTGTTCCATTGGTTACATTAGAATAGGCCTACCAAAGCAGAAATGATTCACCCTTCGTTTTATAATGGAGGGATCTTAAACTGCAAGATAGAAACCTTGCCTTTTAAAAAAAACCACCAAAGTTAATTATAGCAATGGCTCCTGTGTATTATCACTTGCATTGCTACTCCTTATCACACCTGAGTGATCCAGAGGGATGCAGGTGTACTCTTCAGAATAATTTGACCCATTTTAGTGTGTGTCTATTGCTCTGATCGATATTAAGTGTATGGTCCATTGCTGAAATACATCTGCCCATCTGTCTGGGTAGTCCAGGCTGTGGTCATTGCTACAAAGGGTCTTAATCAGCTATTCACAGTGCAGCATCCGGTCAGGTCTGGCATGTGTGTTCAGCTTCTCCACCCATACAGCAGGTTGGCAGGTGGGTCATTCTCATAAGAAAAATAAGCAAAATTAGTGCTTAGAGATGGAAAGATTTAATTAATCTGGCTGACATCTGAGATAACATTTTTGGTTGCTAGTTGAGAATATGCTGGGTGTAAAATGCACTTCCAATGGCTCTTGTTTGTATTAACATGGGTATAATGTTTAGCTCCGTTTTGCTTCAGAGTTTCTCCCTGTGAAGCAAGGGACATTTTCACTGAAAGTAGAGTGCAGCCCCTCCAGTTCACTTCTTAAAATGTTTTCAGTAATTCCTTGAGGTTTCAACAGAGAGCTGTTCGTCCCCCTGTACTCAGCACTGGTGAGACCCCACCTTGAGTGTTGTGTCCAGTTTTGGGCCCCCTACCACAAGAAAGACATTTTGGTGCTGGAGTGGGTCCAGAGAAGGGCAACAAAGCTGGTGAGGGGTCTGGAGCACAAGCCTCATGAGGAGAAGTTGAGGGAGCTGGGGTTTTCATCCTGGGGAAGAGGAGACTGAGGGGAGACCTTCTCACTCTCTACAACTACCTGAAAGGAGGCTGTAGAGAGGTGGGGGTCAGTCTGTTCTCTCAAGTCACAGATGATAGGATGAGGGGAAATGGCCTCAAGTTGCACCAGGGGAGGTTCAGGTTAGATATTAGGAAATATTTCTTTACTGAAAGGGTTGTCAGGCCTTGGAATGGGCTGCCCAGGGAGGTGGTTGAGGCACCATCCCTGGAGGTATTCAAGTTGACATGGTGCTTGGGGATATGGATTAGTGTTGGGTTGGTTTGGTTTTGGGTGTGGTGTGGGGTTTTGGTTTTTGGGTTTTGGTTTTTTTTGCTTGTTTGTTTGTTTGTTTGCTTGTTTTTTCATTGGTTGGACTAGATGATCTTACATCTTCACATTGATGAGGTAATTATAGAATTGTCAGAGTTGGAAAAGACCTCTAGAGAGTAAAAGGTCCCTTCCAACCAATTCAGCTGTAAAAATCCTATTGTAACAAGAATGTGATGTTTGCAGATGGTCTTTACAGTTTGTGAAGTAAATGTGGTGGCTGTGGAAGCTGCACGTTGACAGTCAGGCAAACAGTAGTTGCTGGCTTTAACACAAAGCAGAGGAACCTAAGGCAGCAGCAGTGCAAACCTAGTTCTGCCGCCCAGCATCCTTGGAAGATCCAGGCTATTCTGTGTACCAGTTGTCTTTGACTTTTATTCTGGTCAAGCTGGTGGTCTGTTTTGCAGGAATCCATAAAAGCAGAAAGGGTCTATCAACTCAGATCACTTGAACCATGGCTCTTCTGTGAACAGGCATGTGTTAAGACCAGGGACTGCGTGAGGGAAGGCAGTTGTGACAAACATCAGCTCTCCAGAGATACCTCATATGTAGAAGTCGAGTCCCTTGTCACCTACCTCTTCATTAGCCAAAGGAGCCTTTCTGAAAGAAGGTTTAAGCTCATATTTGCAGAACAGATTAGTGCAATATTTTGAGCCTAATTAACTTGTGTTTAAACTCTATGACTCTAATACTCCTGGAGCCTCTGGTTCTTAAAACTTCTGCTCAGGTTTACTGCTAATCTCCTGGTAACATAACCCCAATGATGTCACTTTCAAATACTGCTTTTTCAGTAACTTTGTGTGGGTTTGTTTTCTCATAAAGACGTAAAACTAACACTCTAACTTACAAGCTAGTAAAAAGGTTGCCAGCTAAACCAAATATTCTTCAATGAGCAGCTGAGTTCATGGTGTCTCACAACTGCTCAGTCTTCCAAGTTTTTATCTGATAGTGTTCCTAAGTGTATTGCCATTGAGCTGGAAGTCTAGCTAGAAGTCACCGAGTCTCCTCTAAAATCCAAGGAGCTGAAAGGCACCCAGGACCATGCAGATTTTGGCCTTTCAGCCAGTTTGTATTGTTTGTGGCTTACACAGTGTTTGTGATTCTGATCGTTCTGCATCCTCCATCCTGAGGTCAGCAGAGCAGCTGCTCTCGCTGGGGAACTTCTCATGCTGAGAAGGATCTCCATGGAGCAAAAGATGCCCACTGACATCCTGATCTTCTTCCCAGCACTTACTGGGAAGTGAGGAAAACCACTTAGGTGCATGTCCGACTCTTCTGTTGTGCTTCATAATAAATTATTAGGTCCCAGATTCCTAGTAATTTCTTTGTTTCATGGGTCTGTGATAGTCTGTGATGTTTTTTAATACTTTTTATGATTTACTTTTTTTGCCCGTTACAGTATTTTAAGGCTCCCTAAAAATGGAACCTGATAAAATTCCTTCCTTGCATATGACACACAGACTGTTGCTTCCTGACATCTGATTATACATTCTTGCAGCAGCTGCTCCTAAAACTTCACCAAGAACATAAGAAAGATTTGCCCAAAGAAAAGAGTACTCTTCCTCACATTGGACCCATTCCTCTATGCTTACCTACTTTTTCTCCCTTTCACATTTAATTCTCTTTTCATACAAAGCATTTCTCCAATGTCTTCTTTACTGACTCCCTTTCCGTAATTCCTTCCATATGTTTATTGTCCTTTGTAAAAAGTATGGAGTGAATGATTCCTACTGAGGTCATGTCATTTTGTTTACATTCTTAGTAAATATGAAAAGCTTGATTGGAGCCCTTTAGGCATCTCAAGTATGAATGTCTTTTTCCTGAATATTCTATAAAAACAGGATGCTGAATTTTGCAAAGCTAACCTGGCAAGGAATAGGTTTAATGAAATAAATAGATGTCAGCCTCATAAATTTATTGATAAGTATAGTTGCTTTTTGTTAAATACTGCTGTAGTTTAACAGCTTACTAAACATTAAAAAAAAAAGAAAAAAGGTAGGAATGAGTTTTCTACAATTCATTTTCAATATGGACTTTATCTTTTGACAGAGCCTCGCCATTGCCTGGGTGCCATTAGTAGCCTGCTCTGTGCTACAGCTGTGGGTCTAACCCCGTGCCTCCAGCACAGTGGCTGAGCAGCCTCAAACTGCACAGAGCCTAGGAAAATGGGACAAGCAACAACAGTGTTTTGTGAAAATGGCACATTTTTTTGCTGTCTGAGCCCAGTTAGGAGCTGGGAAGTTACAGATCGCAGCTTGCCACTCTTTAGCGATGATGGACTGCTCTGTTAGCACCATGTCCCCTGAAAGGCTGGAGTGTGTTTGGCAAGAGCATCCTTAGACGTCTTAACGGTGAAAATCCAGCAAGGCTTAACTGAGCATTTGTGAGTGATGATCTTTCAGAGGTTTACAGCTCGCCCAGACTGGAGCAGGCTTTCAGAGGAGCAGGGAAATGCATGTCCCTGGCTGTAGGACCAGGCAGTTGCTATATCCCACCTCCCTGTTTTCAGGAGTAATGGCAGCAGGAGGTCTTTGAAATATGCTTTTTAACAGACATGTCCTCTGCATCATCCTTCCCTGCATTCAGCTAAGCTTTCTAAATAGCGAGGCAGTGACTCTGCCTTTCCATGCTACCCAGTGGTGCAAGTCCTTCCCCACAAGAGTGAATTGCAGGTCCTACAGCATCCCACTTGCTAGCCGTGGACATTACAAAACCTCTTGTTTCTCCTGCCTTTTCAAAACAACTGGTTTCAAGCCTTCTGCTTTCCTTTCAGCCTCGTCTTTTTCATTACTTAGCCTCTCTGATGACCCTTCCCCACTTCAGTGCCGAAGCAGTTTGGCTTATTAGGAAAGTGAAAGAGCATCTGTGGTCTCTGATGGCTTTACTATTCCTACCAGTCTTTTCTCAGCAACTTACTCAATATTTATATTTTGAGAGAAGGATGGAGAATTGTAATAACTTTCAGGGGGTGGGGGCGGAAATATTTTCATTTCCATTAGAAACTGATTCCCAGCTTCGAGCACTTTGTCATTAACGGGTTGTAAACCTCTCAGACAGGCTGTCCCATAGCTATCCACTGAGCCATTTGTCAGGGCAGAAAAATGTGCATGGTTAAATTGGTCACCAACAGCCTGCAGCTAGACAGAACCCGGCTTTTAAAAAGGCTGCCAGACTTTTCTACGCTTTTAATAGTCAAAATCCTACATTAGCATTTATGAGAACATTTATAGAGAGTCTGAGCAATTGCATGGTTTTTCTCCTAGATGTAATATTAAATCTCTGAAATATAAAAATTGTTTGAAACAATCAAGAGTCTACATGGAAAGACAGAAGCAAGGAGGTGCTTCCCTCACTGCCAAACTAGCCCCCCCTCCTCCTTTCCAGGCAGACATATCATATAATCTTGTTTATAAACTTATCAAAATCCATCCTGAAACTGCTCTTATTTCCAGCCGCATCCAACTACTCTCACACAAAGGCTCTTTCAGGACCTTGTCCCTTTGATGGTTGGATACTTTATTTTACTCTCCAGCTTACGTATCTTCAGTTTTCCTGTTGTCAAGCTGAATAAGCCCCATTTTTTCAGATAAAAATGGTTTCTTGTTTCTGTAGTTATTCTCACTGATCTTCTTTAAGCCTGTTCCAGTTTGAATTCAAGTATCTGAAACACCAGTAGCCAAAAATTTTTTCTCTTGCAGTTTTACCATTTTCAGGATGGAACTAGCATGTATGTGTATCTACAGGAATTATCTTATCTGATGAGTTTTGCATGTCTCCTGCAGTGCTGGTAGCCCAGGGTCGTCCACGGATCAATTAATACCACCCAGATTCTTCTTTTCTTTTTATTTTTCACCACCAAGTCTCCGCTGATGGAGAAACTTTTATTATTGCCCACTAAGTTGATGACCTTGGCGAGATTTATCTCATTTTATATTGCTGTATTGGTCTGCTTTGTCTCACTAATTTCTGGTGCTTCAGAAATTAAATCTTGTATAATATTTTGGGCTCCTTCTACCGTTAACAATACCTCATAATTTTGTCATCAGCACTCCTACTTTTTGTGCAGAAATCATCAATAAAAATAGTAAGACTGGTCCTCAAGGAACCTCTCTAAGACTCTCTGTCGAGCCCAGGCCATTGTCGTTTCTTCAGCCTGTTCCTTACTACCCTTTTATGAAGTCCCATCTTTTCACTCCAAACTAATTCCTCAGGTGGCCCTGCATCGAGTGTTTTACTGAAACCTGAATAGACTTCATCTACCAGAGTTCTGTCAGCTGAACCCTCAGTTATCTCACCCAAGGAGATGTGTGGAGAGCCTGGTTATCACCTGCACTTGTCAGGCTTTTGTCCCCCTTCCTCATTCACTTTTAACATTCGGGTTTTTTTTTTCAAATTCTGCTTGAACTTTATGCCTATTTGAAAAGGCAAGTGACTAGACTGCAGTAACCTGTGTCGTTTTTTCCTCTGCTCTTACATTTCTGTGCTGCATTTGGGATTCTGCCCTTACTCACTCAGTCTTCAATGGAACTGAAGTGGGTTTATGCCGACCAACGACTTGCAAACAACTCTGTGGGAGTTGCGTGTTTACAGCCACTGTGATTCATATCCAATTTGCTCAACTTACAACTGCAAATATGTTTTTGTAGCTGCTAGCTCTGCTAAAGCACTCTCAGAATTGAAAAGCCAACCTGCATCCATTCAGGCTCACATAAGGGAGCTCCGGGTTCTGCTGCTTTTCTGCTCAGTCAGGATTTTGGTTAGAGATGGCTTCATTCTGCTTTCATTTGGCTCCCTTTGTCTAGAAGAGCTGGTCAAGGCAACCTTAGCAAAACAGAGACCCTGAATTTTAACTTTGATGCAGCATTCCAGAGAAACTATGGAAAAGACTATGGAAAACCCCCAAATAATTAAAGTAAATATTATACATATTAAAGACTCCTCACAAATGGATCATCCCCAGGATAAGGCATAATCTGGCTGATATCTCTGCACTTTTTCCCTCTGTAACGTTGGCATAAGCAGAAAGTAGGACAGTTTATTTATATCTGCAGAGTAAGCCTTTCTGACTTTGAATGTGCCGGGGGCATCTATTCATAGTTGTTTTTTCAAAGAACAACACATGCCTTATTATGCATGTCATAGTTCTTCTGGTCCACAGGTTAATCTTTGCTTCTTACCTCAGATTTATATTACTTTAGCTTATTCCATGATAATGACTTAGGCCTTTGGTTGGAAATAGGAGTTATTTCAGAGAGTGTGATGTTAGCAGGTGAAGCTTTCTAGAGTCTCCCTATAGTCAGGGCAGACAGATTGGCCTGTCCAGGAGATTCCCTGGGATGAGATAACAAGTGTGGGGTAGATTTGTGATTTATAGACGGATAACATGATTAGAAATAAACCCCACTTCAGAATATTTTTAAATGGCCATTAGAATCATAAAATGGTTTGGGTTGGAAGGGACCTTAAAAATCATCAAGTTCTAACCCCCCTGCCATGGACAGACTTGACTAGTTGCTTGCATTTGCTAATGTCTTGGTTTCTTAAACAAAACAAAAACTCCACCCATTTAATTTTGAAATTGTGTGTCCTCCTTCATTCCTAGATGGGCACAATTTAATGAAAAAAATGCCTGTGCTTCTGCCATATGCTTGAAGCATAAATCATGCTATCCTTATTATTCTGGCCACAATAAATAAGCAGGTGTTGAAACCTGACTACAAGTTTATGAGTGTTTTTCATTATTTCTTTTTCCTGGAAACATTAGCAATTTATACTAAATGGAAATGACTGCAGATCCCAGGCATTTTTTATCAGTTGTTGTTTCTTCAAGCCTTTGTTAAAATCTGTGTCTTCACCAATGCATTTCAATTTGTTTTAAAGACAAAAAAATGTTAATTCTTAAGTGCTTAAGAAACATTCTGGACCAACTCCACAAGCCATTCAATTGTTTGTTAATTAAAATAGCACAATTATTTCTGAATTTAAACCAGAGGGATTAACCCTACTTCAACAAAGCACTGGCCTAACGTCATCCTATCAGACCTTTTAAGTTTAATGCGTGTTTATGTTGTCTGTCTGCTAAACTGCGACCTCTGCCAGCATTTTTTAATCAATTGCATGTATTACAAATTATTGTCTGGTTTATGAATATGAGTTTATTCCGCTTAATAGTCTAGGATATTTTCTCCCTTCTATACATGCACTTGCAGCTTGCGCTGCTGATCATTTTCTTCATTGACTGATACATGCCATCTGCACTACAGTGTGCTTTCTAGTTAATAGACCAGAAAAAGAATAAAAGTGAGCATTAGTTCTATAATTTTGTGTTACTCATAGTCAGGGATCTGCTGTGTCTTCGTAGTGGCCAGCTGCAGCACCCATGTACTGGGATTGGCACATGGAGTCGTTGTGCATCCTTTGGAAACAAGTAGTGCCACCAAACAAGTTGGTCCATCTTCCCATAGTAGGGCTCCTTCTTTCTTCTCTCCTCTTTCACATCCTTTCTGCAGCCTCACTTTTTTTTTTTTTTTTTTTTTGGCTTTTCACCTAGAGTATGCTTTATGCAGTCTCTGTCTTGTCTCTTGTATAACAGTAATTTCCATTTAAAAGTTAACCTAAAGTTGGATAATTCCTGCAGTGCTTTCTTTCTAACTTGCTTTTTTTATTGCATTACTATCATTCTTTCTGACCGTGCCTTTTCTTGTTTATCTGCAGATTGTTAGGTGTTTGGACTGGGCTATGTTCTTCTTATCTCTGCAAAGTGCAGTTCACTGTTTCAATGGATTATAAGAGTAGATGAACACAGGAAGACTTTTAAATCATTTAGATGAGTCAGTGTTATCTGCTTTCATAAAAAAAAATCTGGGAAGGTACTTTTTATAGGATGTTATTCTCACCGAGATGTGAAATATTCCCCAAACAAGAAGAATTCTCTTTTGAGACAGCACTCCAGCAATGATTTCAAATGAAATAGTTTTACAGTGGGTGATGAAAAATATAAACAACCACTTAAACCAAAGCTGAAGAGAGAAATTTACCAAGACCTCTCCTGTTTCATTTATGACTCCAAATGAAATACTGCTTTTGCATAGATATTTCCATGAGATTCATGAAAAGCAAATGCCTCTGCAAAGATGTGGTTTTCCTAGTATTATCAGAGACATAATGCCTATTCCAAATAACATAATCACCCATGCTATAGGCTTAACTATCATCTACCTTTCTATATAGACGCAAAACATTCTAATATCAAACTCTGGTGAGGTGACAGACAATCACAGAATGACAGAACGATAGGGCTTGGAAGGGGCCTCTGGAGATCAGCTAGTCCAACCTCTCTACCAGAGCAATACAGCTTGCTTGTATATCAGAATTAAATTGTTCATGATTCATATCTTCAAAGATTGACTCAGGCATCCCAAGCCCGTGTGTACAATGTTGTGCTTTACAGACAGACATTTAGTCGTACAAACGGTGGCAGTTTTTCTCCCTGTATTCTGCAGAGGAAGATCTGAAAGGCAGTAACATCAGATCAGGTCATTTGTTCAGGAGATCAATGCAGTGACTCACCAGAAGACAGGGTTTTGTCTACCCTGTGCCCAGCGTGAGACGCAGTTGAGCGGGGAACGCAAGGGAGATGCTGAGCACCCCATGTGCTCCTTGCTGTGATCACTGTTGGTTGTGATAGAAGAACTTGAGAGGGCTGTGCTTGGGCATAGTTTCTCATCTTCTTGCAGAATATGGACATTTCTACCCTGTATATCCCCCCTGCCCAGGTAAAATAACATGGGACCAGTGGAGGGATGCTTCTTCACCACCCATTCACTACTCATTTCCCTCCCTGGTGTTCCATGGGATGCTAAGCTCTTGGACTGGGAGAGTGCAAGCTGGACCTTGTTCTTGGTTGCAATCACTTTGCATATTTTACTTTAAAATTAATTATTTGCTTGTAGTAAAAATAGAGTAGTAGGATTTCTCTTTCCTGGGGAGCTGGGAGGCTAAAATCAGGCTGAAGGTGTTCTAGCTGGATTTTGGTGGGACTTGGCATATGGTTAAGTGCACCCGAACACTTTCTGTGATCAGGATTTCAGAATTGAGCACGGTGCAACTCAAACAATGTATTTTTCTTCTAAAATTGTAATTAAGGACAAACTCTAATGGCAAAGATTAACTTCAGCACGTAAGAGAGTTTATTGTCATACGTTTTTTGTTCTGGCATGGCATCTAATCTTTTTTTCATTTCTCTTCCATTTGGGTAGTGTGATGCTAGCTGAATAGTACATAAAGTATATCCAAAACGGTGTGTCTGATTTTCATGCTAAAATTTCAAATATTACAAGAACTGGAAATCTGTGGTATTTTTGTTTACCTTATGGCTCCATTTCTTACTACGCTGAACTTTGTAAACGTCACAGTGTATTTCTACCTACTGTTAGCATGAAAACTGTCATAACATAACAATCTACATAACAGTGTAGATTAATACAGGATTGGCATTTAGCTTTTAGATTTGTCATACTATCTCTCCTGGAAAACAACCTTCTAGTGTTTTGGCTAACCTTTAATCTTTTTATAGTTTAATTTCACTTTTAGAAGTAAGCTATGACATTTTTGTAAGAGAAACAAGAAAATTATTCTGAGCATAGTTATGAATTTAAACCAAAAGGTACTTAAGGGATGTGCCATAATTCCGCTAATTTATATAACGGGGGAATAAAATTGCAATTATTATCTGTTATTAAGTAGAGCCCATTGAGTGCAGCCTAAGTGCCTATTATCCTTGTCAGTTTTCAGATGGCTTTTCATCTGTTGGATAGCATACTGGTGAAGAGGCCTTTTTGAATAGATAATTATACATAGCATTAAAATGTCATTATTTTTGTCTTCTTGTTAAAAATATTGTTTTACTTCAGTAGCTGATAAACACAATAGAGCTGCTAGTTTTAATTGTGTTCTTTTGTTTCTATACATTTATGTTATTGTATAAAGCTGCCCTCACCGGTTCAAGGACACAATGAGTTCTGATTTGGCTCAGAACTTAAATTGGGAAGGAAAATGGCTCTTGGACATTTCTCCATTGCCATCAGGCTTAGATGCATCAGTTGAAACAGTGTCATACATTTTCAAAAATTCTAGGTAGGACAGTTGTTTTCAGAAGGAAGCATTTTCCAATTATGTCTGCAAGCCTGACTTGGCAGTATGAGGAGCATACAATCAAATTGGACTGTATTTTGATCATATTAAAAACATTGATCATACTAATGCAAAAACTATCGATCACATTAATTTACACTGTCCAAGCTAAAAAAAAAAATATGTAAAAAATCGAACAAAAGAGTTAATTCACTTTGTTATTTTTTCAAAAATATGATTCTTTGTAATCAACAGAAAGATGAAAAGTTTTATGAAAATAAGGACATTTACAGATCTTGCACATTTTCCCAAGGTTCGCCTCTGAGACCAAGTGGGTAGAGCATCTAGGCATCTAGACTCTGTGGACTTCTACATGAGCTTCAGGGTCCTTCTTTATGAAGGGCTTTAAACACAGTTGCTTAGGAGCACTTTTCTTTGAACACGATCTCCCTCAGGCCAGGCAGTGTGAAGTGCATTAACAGAGTGGTCTGAGGCTGTAGCGCCTAAACAAAGGCTCCTCCATGTCCTGATGGTCTCTCACGCCACCACAGCTTGTAGATGCTTGGAGAAAGAGAGGAAGAAACAGGGCTATTAGGTCCTGAGTTAGAAAAGGCAGAGGCAGGGCCCCATCTGTGTCCCACCGTGCCGGCTGTTGCGGAGGAGGACAGCCATAGCATTTCACACACACAACATGTCCTCTGCTCTGGTGCACGCTGGCCAAGGAGGCTTCACCCTGCTGGTAGCACCTGCTGCTTCACCCACTGCTAGCTGGACATGGACCTCATCCTCTTCCCTACATGTCGTTTGTCCTTCACATACGTGGTATGGCTTGGAGACCTTGCAGAGTGGGTGAGAGGCAGCAGATCTGAGGGTGAAGCTTTATAGCATCACTCAATGTGTGTGTGAATAGAGAGAAAGTCCTCAATGGGAACAAAAATCTGTCAATGCCCAAGTGCAGCCATCAGTCTGAAGACAGAAGGAGGTTAGCTCAGAATTACTTGAAAAAGACTGAGGACATTTGATCATACAGGTCCTAGGGTGGTGTGTACATAAAGCTCTACATCATTTGGTAAAACCTGGAATTTTACTAAGTTCTTGCAAGATCGTTATTGGGAGGCCTTATTAGACTTACAGGGCATTTACCATAGCTTTATTAACATGTGTAGTTTTTTAATTAAGATAGGAGCTACTTGAGGGAGCAACTGAATGGTTCCCTAATGAATTTGTTACATTAATTTCCTTCAGAAAGCACATCTGAGCCTAACTTAAATTCCTCCTGCAATTAATTTATATAATTTATTCTAGAAAGTGCTGTAGTTTTTCCTTGTAATTGTTCACTGAATTGACAGGTTTAATTTCATGTAACTTGAGAGCCTCCAGTACTGAGTTTGCAGTGCTTCATAAAAGTTGATATTACATGTTGTGCTGTTGGATTTTGGCAAGAAGCAGGCAATAAAATATTCCCGTAAAATAAAAATGTCCAAGTGACAGATATTGAGGCCAAAATAATTTAAAAAAATAAAATTAAAAAAAGGCTCACCAAAGGTAGGTCTTAAATCCACATTTAATCCTGTAGGTAAGTGGCCAGATTTTTACATGTGCAGCTTTAGAGCTCGAGATCCAGCAAGTACTTAGCCAGGCAGGCTCTGCCTCCCTTGCCAAGGAGCAGTTTCCAGAAGAGGTTCAAAGGCTTGAGGCCAACAACAATCTTTCCAAACACCCTGCTGGCTCTTGCCATCCCTCCCCGGGGTGCTCCAGAGCTCATGGGATGTGTCCTGATATTAATAAATGTCAGCTCTCTAATGAACTGCCCCTGGAGACATACCTGTGCCATCCCTGGATGCCCAGCACTGCTAACATTTGGACACTTATTTAGAAATCCGAAGTGGAGATTTAGGATTTAAATTTTAATTGCTCTTTAAAAAAAAAAAAAAAAAATCCTTGTTTTTTCTCTCCAATGGGAGTTGTTTGTCCTGGTGAAAATAACCTACAAATAGCACCTTTGCTGGTCGCGATGCTGCCGACACAGACACCACGGCCCTACCACCACTTGTGCTGCGTGGTGCTGGTGCCCGCCCCGGAGCATCCCTGCTGGGCTTTCCCTCTCCCTGTGCCAATCAGATAGTAAATGACATTTATGGAAATATGGAGATGACCTTCTACCTTGTGTGGCTTTTCAGGTAATCCCTTGGGTTTCTTCTGAAGTTTTGGACTTCAGCTGAAGCCTACAGCGACCCTCCATGTGAACCTGGCGTTTCAAATAGGTTCAAATCAGATGTTGCTAATAATTGAGGGGGAAAAACATTCTGCTTTGTTTTTTAACATCATACTCATTTTCCCTCTCTTTTCTAGTGGTTTTTTTTACCATATGCTACTGTTATTTGCTTTCCTCCTCCCCTCTTTTTTCTTTCCCTATCTTTCCCCCAGAAAGATAGGTTTATCTTTCTGCCTATTAAGCATTTGCAGTCTGTTGTTTGGTGCTGTGTGGACAGGCAGAAGGGACAGTCAAGCTTTGGGCTGGAAAATCCTGAATTCCCACTCTGGTTGTGATGCTGCCCTCTTGGACGCCTCCAAGTTTCACCCTTTTCACCTCTCCCCAAGGATGGAGTGGTTTCCTAGTGGTGTGGTCCAAGCTGAGTTCAGCCTCCCAGATGCAGTGATGGGCTGAGACATGACAGGGACAAGGGGCCATTGTGGGAAGAGGAGGGGAAAGAGGAAGGTGAGAAAGGGACTGAATCAGGACAGAGGCTTAGAAATCTGCTGTGATTGCTGGTAGGGCTGGGGCAAGAGCATCTTGAGACTGTGGGCAGGGACAGGTTATCTCTGCACCTCTTACCAGCTTCCCTTTTAGATGCAGCAGAGAGAATGATTTACTATGAATCAGACTTAAGAATAAAGACTGTGTGGTAGAATCCATTGGGAAGAAAGACGAGAGAAGAATCACACAAATGTCATCCCAGCTTTGGTTTTTACACGTCTTTTTTTCCCTTGTAAAAACCAGCCGTGCTCTGTGTAACCATATGCATTCGTACCTACTTTTTCATAACAATCTTAATGCATGAATATATCAAAACTATTATAAAACATATGGCTTTGTGTATACCTATACATGCTTTCAGGTTTATCTGCTAGAAAAAGAGGGACCCCCATTGCTATAGAATCATCTAACGTATAAAAATAGAAGATTTTCATTAGTTTAATATCATAGTGCTGTATTTTGAGTTCTGACCCTTGAGGCAGCCTATATCTCTGTTCTTTCTCTCTTCTTTCACTGACAAGCAAATTAACTCTGCATATCTAGAAAATAGCTTTCATAATGCAATCCTGATGCTGGATTTTCTCTTCTTCAAAGTACCAGTTTTCTGGTTTAGCCTGTGCTTCTAAAACAACTTGGCTACTCTGCCAGGTCCATTCCAGGGTTTGCAGGGTTTATATCGTGGTTTTTTTCTGTAAATGAGCTGTAGAGAGGTAGCTGGTAAATTCAGCTTTCCTAATTTTTTAACTTTGTAAGAATTGTAGCCTTTCAATGATGTCTTGGAAGTATCTAATATTTATCATGTTGCTTTAGAGAAAGAACAAGTCTGTTTACAACCCCTGGACCACATACCAAAAGACACAAAGCACAGTGAAGGATTTTCTGATACATGGGTCTGAAATTCTTATTTGTTGTGTTCAGGGAGGGAAAAATCAATCACATGCCACTGTATAATTATAGATCTCATGAGTTCACAATGTCTGTGTCCTTTTCATAAAGTATCTTTCTTCCAGTTCCAGAAATCAGTAGAAAAACTGTTC
The DNA here is from genome assembly GCA_004320125.1 of Scolopax mira. Lineage (NCBI taxonomy): Eukaryota > Metazoa > Chordata > Aves > Charadriiformes > Scolopacidae > Scolopax > Scolopax mira. The sequence goes on from BJBW01003862.1 coordinate 269,459, forward strand.
CAGTTTGGTTTCTGTGTCGCCCAGACTGTAGAGAAGAACATCTCCATTCTCCTCTTCTCAAGCTTCTTTTGAAAATGGGTTCATTGTGGTACTTATAGTTATGCAGATGTGTAGCTTAAGAAGAGAGGTGTTCTCTCTGATGAAAAAGTTCAAAAGCAGGTCAAAAATATGGGCCACTAGTTTCATCCTGTTATGCTCTGGATGCAGCTCCTGACACTCTGACTCCCCTCAAATTCAGCACAAGTGGCTGGATGCAGAACAGAAGCAGTATCGGTGCAGTCGGGCACTGCTCACCACAGAAGCAGGTTGTGTTCTTCCTGGGATGTCATCAAGATCTTGGATATGTACTTTAAAATCTTTAGTCCCATGCTGTCTAACAGTGATTTTGTTTTTTCCTCAACTTTTAGTACCATGCTGATTAATGGTGATTTTCTTTTTTCCACAACTGGGCTTCTTCAAGTCTGACAGGAAAGCAATATCCCCAGATTTCATTTAAATGCCTTTCCCCATATATAATAGGGCCTAGGATTCAAAGGAATTCATTCAACATGCTCTCTTAATGCCATTTAACTTCCCTTGGAAAAAAAAAACAAAACCAAAACAGTAACAGGAAGAGTTGTTTTAATTAGCACATGAGCTGTGCAGCAGCTGATGTATTCCACCTCTTCATTGTTGTGAAAGGAGCAGATTTCTGGGCAGCCTGAAGCGGGCAGAGAAGAGGGATTGTGTTCTGCTCTCCATATGCACACACAGCCCCATTGACGGGGAAGGTGTGAACGGGAGGTGATTTGCAGCCTCCTGCCATTTGTACAACACAAGCTTCTGTTGTTCTCCAGGCTGGGGAGAAGACCACCTCCTCTCTTCAAACCTACTGCAGTGTGACAGGTAGGCAGCAGCCTTCGGAGAAGCTGAGATTTTTGTTATTAATCTCAACAAGAAGATGGCAAGGAAAACTTGTTTTTTAATATAGATTTTTAAAAAGAAGAACTCGATGTCAGGCTGGAAGAAAGAGAGCCATGACTTCCCCAGATGTGGGATATTTCTTGATCAGAAGTCCCAAGGAAGCCACATTTTAGAGAAATGTATGGCCCTTTGGTCATGGCAGGGGACTGAAGCTTCAACTCCCAGTACCTCCCTGCTCCAAACTGGGTCCAGCACCACGTTCTGTCATGGAGACCGGAAGCCAACATTCAGTCCCTGCTCCAGTGCTCCTCAAGATACACTCTGTTCTGCTTGTCTGAACATGGAGGGTGAGGAACTGCTGGCATGCCAGGGCTCTTCATAGAATCATAGAATGGTTTGGGTTGGAAAGGACCTTAAAGATCATCCTGGACTACGGGCAAGTGGCCACCTCCCACTAGAGCAGGTTGCTCAAAGCCCCATCCAGCCTCGCCTTGAACACCTCTAGGGATGGGGCAGCCACAGCTTCTCTGGGCAACCTGTTCCAGTGTCTCACCACCCTCATAGTGAAATATTTCTTCCTCATATCTAATCTAAATCTCCCCTCTTCCAGTTTGAAGCCATTACCTATTGACTTATCACCAGTCCCTCTTGTCCCTCTCCAGCTTTCTTGTAGGGCCCCTTCAGATATTGGAAAGCTGCTATAAGGTCTTCCTGGCGCATTTTCTTCTCATTTCAATCCGGGCAATGGTGAAGTGATGTGGCTTGTTACACAGATGGAGTGGATGGATGATTTCATGGCCTCCTCCAGGCCTGAAGTGTGTCAGCCCAAGCTGTAAAGCAAAGCCCAAGCTCCAGACAGCATTTGCCTGGCAATGAGGTTCAAACAGTGGGTGATGCTACAGGGACTGCAGCTCCCTGAGAAATTGCTCAAGAGAAGATTGACCCAGTAACAAAAAGCAAAGCAGGACGCACCAGGCCGGGCAAGTTGAGGAGCATCTCGTGGGCTTCCAGCCACAACACCAGACTGTGCCCACTGGAAACTCCCCTGCAGGTCCAGAAGTGGGAAGTGACAAGCTGGTTTGAAACATCTTGGTCAAAAGGCTCTTGTTATAATATAACGAGAAAGAAAAAGAAGTGATGCCAAGAGGAGAAGGAAACAAATATTTCTTTTTATGAGAAAAATAACTGCAGGGCCAAAACAAAAGGCTTTTAAATGGTCCAATAAAATAAACAATTAAGAAAAAAAGAAGAGTGTGCAAAGCATAGCAAACTTGATGTGATTTTTACCTTGCCTGAACTTGTTCAATGTGGGGGACTCGCATTTGCTAGCAAAAGGAGACATTCCAGAGGTGGCTTTGCCAAAAGCAATGGCTTTTGCTGATAGAGGATTAAAGAGAGGAAAAAGAAAATTTTAACTACTTAGGAGTAGGAGCTGCTTATCTCTTACGTGGCTAAAACAGAGAAAGCTTGTCTCTTGGAGAGAAGAAAAATCTAGTAACACAATAATGAGATATGGCTTTTCATTGTACTTTTCACTTGCAAAATGCTTTATAAATGTTAACTATGAAATATGTGCAGCCTCTGAGTGGGGAGCTGGCAGGGACTGCCCCATTTTCTCATTCCTGCCTTTTCCCATGGGCAGGGTAAAAGCACAGCGACAGTACCAGATCTGCTCTGAATATTTTGCCTGTGCTAGTGATAAATATAAACCGGGATTTGTCACCTCAGACTTTATTTATCCACTTCATCTGTCCAGGAGATGTTCAATATCACTTTTTTCAGCTGATGGACTCTGTTCTCTTGCACATAACCCAGCACGAGGTCACTCACAGGAGTTGTCTCTCTGATTTCACCAGTGGAGCAGGGTAATGAGCCGCAGAGTGAGGTTTGTGTTCAGGGCTTTCACTGACAACACACAGGCTCCTCAGCCAGGGGAAAAACTCAGCTTTGGTCAATCTGAGTATCAGAGCAGGCAGATCTTGCACATACTTAACAACAAAAACACTTCTGTAAGTTATTTTGCAATCACTTAAAAAAAATATATTAATACTTTCAAAAGCTCCGTCCAACAATACAGGAGTGTCTGCCTTAGGACTGTAACACAGGAGTCACCACGACCCGCTTTGTGTTCGCTTGGTTGCTTTGTGAGATATAATGGCATAAATCCTCACCAGCTTGGGCTGATGTAGCCCTGCAGAAATACAGTCATTTTATCTGTTCCCTGGGGGGGATCTGACTTGGAGCCTTTCAACAAGTAACACTCAGATGAATGAAAGCTCAGCGTCCAGTCACCATCTTGTAGGAATAGTTTCAGACTTCTATAAATGTGTGTATGTGTATATATTTTATTTTTTTTCCTGCTGTACGGAATGCAAAGATGGAAAGTGATCCAGATGAGCTGTTACAAATTCCCTGTAAATTTGGAAAGTACCACCTTTTTTATTGTTTCTTTAGTGCATAAGGACTCCATGAGAACTCTGTCCTCTGTCAATTATAGAGGAAATTTTGTTCAGAGTCCCCTCACCCAAAAATCCAGGTTTCTTCATGACTGGTTTCAGTGTCTGTTTTCAGTGCTGGGCTCCACTGGTGCAGGGTGGTGGGACCTGCAGGGAGGCCCCATCCTCTCAGCAGCATTGGGGTTGGTCTTTTTTCAGTGGTGCCCAAGACAAGAGGAAATGGGCACAAACTTGAATATAAGAAATTCCACCTCAACATGAGGAGGAACTTCTTCACTTTGAGGGTGGCAGAGCCCTGGAACAGACTGCTCAGAGAGGTGGTGGAGTCTCCGTCTCTGGAGACATTCAAAACTCGCCTGGACGCATTCCTGTACAACCTGCTCTTGGTGGACCTGCTTTGGCAAGGGGTTTGGACTTGATGATCTCTAGAGGTCCCTTCCAACCCCATATCATTCTGTGATTCTGCACAGACATAGAGGTTTGCCCATGCACGACCACTTGTGGGACCAGGGGTGGACACAGACCACTACAGCAGCATCCCCAGGGGAAGACAGTGGTGATAAGCAGGACTGAGTGTGTGTTCATGCATGCGTGTGGCAAGAAGGGTTGTTTTGTGATGGATCTTCCAGCATGGGGATGAGGACTCAAGCAAGAAGAGAGGTGGGCAGCGGTATCAAATTGTGTTGACAGGGCAATACAAACACCAGGCAACCCAGTTATCTCTCACCTGGATAATTCTCATCAGCAGGTCAGCTGAGAAAGCATTTTTCCAGTTCTTCTGTGGAATACAGGTGCTGTGGTGAGGGGGAGGGAGCCAAGGCTGAGCATTTCTCTTTGCCAAGGCACTGCCTGGCCACCTGGAGGGACCTTTTAGATGGTCCTCTAAATGGAGTTTGGCCTCAGTGGAAGCTAAGCTTTATATCTTCACAAAAGTGCTTTGGAAAAGTACATTAAAAGTAATAACTGTGCCACTTCAAGGGAAAAGGACTTTTTTTTGGTGATAATACAGCTCTTCCCAATGTGTAGCTATCGTTTCCTTTGTATTTAGCATGGATTTTTTCAATTTTTCTTGTCTCCAAGGTAGGAAACGCATTTGGAGTGGGCATGCTGTCTAACCAGCCCCTGAGTTTCTGGAATACAACATGATGAAACTAATTTAAAATTTCCGCCCAGTTACCTTTTGCTACTGCTTATTATCAAAGCACTTGAAAGTTTTTCACTGGCTCAGCTCCACGTTTCTTTATTTCTTTAGGCTTTGACTCGTCGCTGAACCTGACGTCTCAGAAAGCCACAGATGCAGTGGACGATATCTTTCGGTCCCTCAGGGATATTGCGAGAGCTCGAATGCACATGAAACAGTTTAATTCCATACATAATCCAGGCAGCAACACCCACCAGGCAAGTGGATCTCTTTTTTTTTTTTCCCCCTGTGTATATGATTTCTCTAGCATGCTGTCAAAAATACAGCACTAATTTTGCTGATGTGCTAATCCTGTATGTGTTCTGCCCATGTGGAAGATATTTAAGTATGGATTTTTTAATTGACCTAATCACCAAGGACTTCCTCAAGTCCTTCATCCAAACTCGGGCATATCCATGTCAATAAAAGAATTGTCTGAGGAAGAAATTTGAGATTTTCTCTGCAGCACTGTGATATGCCATAGATGCCTGTGAAAGGCAGGGCTAGGTCAAGGTGGTTTCAGACGAATACCTCTCACAGTATCCATACAGCAACTGTAATCCCATGTATTTTCGCTCCCATCCCTGTATGTGCAAGAGGCATTCCCATTTGTAAAGAGGTAAAAAAGGCAATTTTTGTTTCTAAAATATGAACATGTGAACAATGATATCTAAATATATAAAGGGCAGGTGTCAAGAGAATGGGGCCAGACTCTTCAGTGGTGCCTGGTGACAGGACAAGGGGCAGCAGGCATAAACAACAACACAGGAAATTCCATCTCAACATGAGGAAAAGCTTCTTTCCTTTGAGGGTGGCAGAGCACCGGAACAGGCTGCCCAGAGAAGGTGTGGAGTCTCCTTCTCTGGAGATATTCAAAACCCACCTGGATGTGTTCCTGTCCAGCCTGCTCTGGGTGACCCTGCTCTGGCAGGGACTTGGACTAGATGATCTACAGAGGTTCCTTCCAACCTCTACCATTCTGTGATTCTGTGATATTACTATATCTCATCAGGACTAATACATAGTGGTTTTCTCTCTCTCCGTCTCCCCTGAAGTGTTTTAACTTTTTCAGTTAAAAATAGAGTTTTACAATGGAAAGCACATACAGAGACAGACCGTAAAACTTGATTCTGACCTTGAGCCAGAAGAAAACCCTTCCAAACTTACAAGTATGCTGTAGACCAGCAGAGGGATGTAGTTCAAATTAAGCATTGGTTTGTAAGAACAGGAATCAGGAGTGTTGCAAAATGTCGCTGGAACACTAAGGCAGAGAAAACCTGTTACTGAGGTCTCTTAATATTTAGGGCCAGTCTTGTGCCTGAAATGAAGAAAATTGTTAAACATTTAATACAATTCAGTGGGGGAGCAGTCAGATGATAAGAAAATACCCTCTAAAAGTTTCTTGGAAGTTTAATTAGCTTCAGTATGTTCTTTGGATGTAACCCAGGTTGTTTGCTTTGGCCTAAACGCTGGAACGCACCAAGAGATACATTAACACTGTGCAGCCCCCTCCTCTGGCTACGGGATGGATTTAATGGCTTGATTAGGACCAACCCTCTGCTGATGGCAGTTCAGCAGGTTTAGAGTAGCAGAAATAAGCAGGCAATATGGTTTTTTCCATCATACACACACCTCTCTACAAATAGACCTGTCTTTTGACTGGCACGTGTTAATCCATGCGATCAGTTCAGCTCCTTCCAGTGGTGCCCTTCCCATGGCCACAGGCATTCCCATTTTTTGCCTTATATTGTAACTACTTCTCATTGCCTTTCGTCTTGATTTGAAGGATATTCCTTCATCCCTCTCCCCACCTCCTTCCTTTTATCCCTCTCCTTTTCTCATTCTCTTTCTTTTTCTCTCTTTTTTTGTCTCCTTATAGTCTTGTTTGAATTATGTCCCATAGCCAGCAAGCTTTTTTAACAACTGTTTTAAACACAATTTGTGCCCTGCTAAAATGCAAAGTTGATTAAAGTTCCATTATATGAGTTAGAAATCAATGCAGCTATCAGGGCTTGTATAAAGTAAAAACCCCTAAAAATTTAATAGATTAATTTCAAGACACAAAAGGTTTTGAAAATATTTGAAACTAGCTAAAAAAGGTAAGTGATCGCAGTGTCTGCCTTTTAATACCTGCATAGCTGAACTGGATCATTTTGAAGGGCACTGAGTTTTGGCGCTGAAAATTCAGACATGCAAAATCATAGCACATTTTTAACATCTTTTGAGTACATAGTTTTGTCTAAAGTGAGATAATATTTTTCCTGTAACTTCGTGCAATAAGCCTCTCTGTTTAACTGTGATTTGAACTCTAGTCCAAAAATATTTCATTCCTAATGTCTTTCTGTTCCTCATCTAGGAAGATATTAAACAGATTTTTATACATGGGATTTCATGCCTGCATGTGTATTTTCAAACAGTTGTTTATTGCATGACTAGATTTGACACAAATCTTGGCATGTTCTCCTAAAAGATCCTGCAGCTCATGTCTGCTGTAATTTGCTTTGTTGGCTCAATTAAAAATTATGCACATGTTGTGAGAACTAGATGACTTGTATAAATCTTTGTTGACAGGATTGTATTAAAAAACTGTAAGTTTTGTTTCTCACTGTAAAGTGTTGGATGAAAAACATTTCTTTAATTACTCCAGAAAATTTTAGTTTCAAGCCAAGCAGCTTGCTTTTTATTTTCCATCCATTTTTATGTTTATCTTGCATGATGTCTCATAGATACCATCTTTACAAAATGAATGATTCCCTTAAGAAGTCTGGGGGATGATGTATACCTGGGCCAGTCCCAAAGGAAAACAAACGTGCTAATTTGAAAGCTTCTAATTTTCTAAGATTGTTGCACTTCCTGAAACAATTGTGGTTCCATTGCAGTTTGGGCAGAGTTGAAAGCAGCAAAGCAAAGCTCCATCTGTAAACCAAGTCACATTTTCATTAAAGAGCATCTTTCCACAAATCCCTAAAATTTTTATCTTGGAAACTTTTTCAAGATGGCAGAGTGGTTTATACCTTGGGAAGGGAATGTGGAAATTTCTAGGCTACTAATTCATACTCAGCACAGGTTTGTGGACCCTGAAGAGGATGAAGGGTGAGTCCTTTCTTCCAGGATGCTGACCATTTGTACCTTTACATGTTCCACTTTTCCTGGTCCCTAACTTCTCTGAAGCTCTGACATCAGTGGGGTTGTTTAGCCTGTTTTTCTCAACATTTTCCACAGACAGATATGGAGTGCCCTGGCCGTAGAAGCAGAAGCTCTGCTTCTTAGCTCCTGAGCTCTGCTCTCCCAGGACAAACGGGCAGGTTGGCCTCTTCCCATCCCTGCTGACATCCAGGTTTCACTGCTGTCATGATGCCTGTGGGAAGGCAGGAGAAGTCAGGTAGCAACCCCTCCTAAAAATCCCCATTTAAGTGTTAGTAAAATCATTACAAAAGGAATGAAATCCTGCACAATGGGCAACAGGGTGTCATCCCTAGTGCTGTCCCTTTCTGTACTACCTCCAAAAAGATTCCAGAGAAACCAGAAGCCCCCTTTCTTCCTCGCCTCCTTTTACTCACACAACACCCATGGAGCAGAGGAAATGTGTGGCCATCTTCCTGTCTTTTCAGGTTGATGCTGTGCTGGTGCACACCATTTGTGGTCAAGGTCACAAAGACCTCTGCTTCTTCAATAATTTTTTAACTCTCTGAATGGTTTCTTTTCTAGGATAATTATTTTTGTTACCTTTAATGGAAATAAAACTTTGTGATGAGTGGTTGCACTCAAAGTCTAAACAGCTTTATTCTGTTCTTTCTGTGCAGGCTTCTTACAAACCACTGCTGAAACAGGTAGTGGAAGAAATCTGTAATCCTGATCGACCTGATCCTGTAGATATTGAGCACATGTCATCAGGCCTCACTGATCTCCTTAAAACTGGATTCAGCATGTTCATGAAGGTAAACTCATCTGTAAGGTTTTCCTGAGGCCATAGCATCATATGGCAGTAGCTGATTTTGTGTATTTGGGTTGATATTGCTCAGCAGAACTTAAGGGGCAGTTAGGAGAGTTAAATCCTTGCAGGGGGGCTGGGAGTAGCTTGAGGCACCACGTTGCAGGTACAGTACAGATGGGTAGCACCTGTTGAACAAAACAAGAGGAATGGAGCAGACTGGACACCTAAATAAGAGTGATGCTGGTGTCCAACACCTAAATAAGTATGATATGTCTGGCAGGAGGCAATGTGGCTTTGCTAAAGGGAAGTCCTACCTCATGTAGCTTTCAGAGCTCTTCAGAGACACCCAACAAGGAAACTGATAAACAAGTGCCAGGTCACATAACCTACCTGGATTTCCAAAAGGCATTCCACAAGGCACCTCATCAAAGGATTTTGAGGACACCAAACAGCCTTAAGATAGGAGAGAGGTAAGTATGAGCAGTCAGGTCTCAGTGGGGAGGAAGGTCGTCTGAGGACTCCAGTGCCTTTTCTATAACTTGATAAGGTTCAACTTGCTGTGGGGAGGAGAGAAGCCTATTAGTCAGAAATTGCCTTGTGGATGCTCTTAGCTTGTTTTAAGACAGTCTTTCTACAAGGTCTTTCTCTGCTTTACAGATGAGCCTATGCTAAGTTCAGTGTCTACAGAGGTGAAGTGTGGAGTAGCTAGTGTGCTGTACGTGCAGCTTGGTGTTACTTCATACCCCAACTTCTCCACTGAAGAGTGTTGCGTACGAGTATGGAGTATATTTTGGCAATATGTACCTGTAAGCACCTGCATCTCTGTTAGTAAGAAGAATGTCCTACTGTAAGGAATATGTAACAGATGAGCAAGTGAACCTTGTGTTGGATGAATATTTCATAGGCATCATCATCACATACCTCACAAATGTGTCTGTGCTTGCTCATTTAGTTTGAAACCTGGCTTGTTGGCAAGTGCTGGATAATTACATGAAAGAGTTTCTGACCAGCCTGTATTCCTCACCCACGAGGATCTTCTCCATTTACTGCACCATCAGGACTGTAATTATTTCATTATATTCCTTATGTTGTTTCTTCCTTATATTATTTCTTCCTCAATGCCTGAATATAAATATCAACTCACATAAACACACATTAGTAAGTGATGGACTCAGACCTGTTGATGCAGGACAGACTTTGAAAGACACCTCTCTCACAGAAGTTGTTTCTCTGGTGGGTGTGTTTGTTTTGAAGCATAGGGAAGGTGAAGGGAAAAGCCTCCTTACCGCAAAGATTCCTCTTTTAACTGCTGCTCTAGAATGCACATGGTTTATGATGGTCTCATTGATACCAAGTGCCTTGCATGGCAATCTAGTTTCTGGTGATCATTGTATTTTCCTTTTTCCAGTTATTCAGCAAAATTAATTGGTTTCTGGTTGGTCACAAATAGTAAATGCATTAGTGCTGGTGTCCTGATTGACAGAGATAGTCCTCATGGGGCAGCAAAAGTTGTTTCTGCTGACTTTCCTCAGAGGAAAGGGCTATGTTTTGTGATCTGCCATGAGGACAAACATGTCCTCCAACCCCTTCCTGCTTCATTCTTGGAATTCTGTTGATCTCTGTCACCTTACTTGCCCATCTTCCCCTCTCCCACTACTCCACACAGACACATGCCCCAGCAAAGAGCCTTCTATCTGTCAGCATCCTGAGGAGATGCAGCAGTGCTGGGCTTGGAGTTGGAGAGAAGGCTGGTATCCAGCTGGGATGTTCTGCTAGCTCAGGAAAACATTCCTTCTTCTTCTTTCAGGCCTCTTCACTCAGTGTAATCGGTTTGCTTTTTTTCTTGCTTAGTCTTTCTAGTTGCCCACAATAACTGTCCTGATGTTTTCAATGCTCGGCATTTTGAACTGAAAGTGAATTTCACTTGGGGATTTTTGCAAAATTCAGATTTCACAGTAAATGCAATTCAGAGGTCTCAGAAGTTGCCCAAACCAACTGAATTTTAGAAGGATCCCAGAAGATACATGTTGCTTTTGTTGCAGTCCATTTCAGTTCTTCTTCTATATCACAGAAATGAGCTGTGTTTAGCTACACACAGCCAGTTCCTTCAAAAGAGAGCCTTGGGTGGTTGTATTATCAAACAAAAATCTTGGCAGAAACTTGCATTCTTAACACAGCCAAATATTTTGTACCCAAAGTATTGTCCTCCTTCAAAACACTTGTGCATAGCATAACAAAATTACAGATTCCACGACCCTTTTCATTGCAATTTTAATTTAATTTAAAGTTTGCATGCCTAATAGTATTTTTAATATGCATCTCTGGAATTTGTGGTTTGAACTTTAGTCTTCTGAAAAATAATAAGTTTTATATAGGCACCATGTGTTTGGATCTAGATTTATTTTGACTGAAGGAAATGATTTGTCAAGACATTTTCTCTTTAGTATTACCATGAAAGCTTGTGTTTTCTGCTTAATGCTCTTATACTGGGTGTCCTTCCAGTGTGCTCAGTGTTACTCCTGCATGTTTATGATGAGTTTGTTATCACTAGGAAAGATATAAGGAAAGAGAGGCTTTATTCAAAACAAACTTCTGAAGTTTGAACTCTTTGTATATGTCTTGGGTCACTCGGAAGCTTTGTGAGATGGAGTGGAGCTGTTTGCTCTTGCAACAGGTTTAGGAAGAGCAAAGATCCGTGAACAGGAATAAAATAGTCATTCCTGTATTACCTTGAAGTGCCTTAGCAGAGCGCTTTGTCTGCTTGTATCTTCACCACCTTTGCAAAAAGTTATTTCTTTAACCTTGTGTCACTGCTTATAGCATGAAACATTCTAATATTTTAGCAAGTAATAGCTCTATCTCACCTGCTTTGTAAGTAAATACTTAGGTCTTAGGTAAATACTTAAGCTCCTCGTGGTGTTTGTAATAGGAATGCACTTTTTTCCATTTGAGGTTGACACTGTGTTATATGCAGAGAGTAAGAAGTGTGAATAAGAAGTGCATAAAGAAAGTTTAATTTAATTGGTCTGTTGGTGTAAATGCAAACTTGCTCAATATCACAACAGAGTTGCAGGACACCCTGCTGAATGGTTGTGTATGTGCTCTCTTTGCCTTCAGTTCAGTGAAGATGGCTGGCAAAGTGGGGGCGATTAAGAGAATAAACACCCAGCACAGAAATACTCAGCTCACTAATACATCGATCTAAGGCTTTTCGTACCAATTTCGAACTCCCAGGGTGTTGAAATGCTCCCTGCCTGGGGAGCAACACCGAACAGAGAGAGCATGCCATCCCCCATGCTTGCCTCAAAGGGAAGGGTCTCATCTGAAGGCTGCCAGCCAGAAAGCCTGACGGAGCTGCAGGATGAAAAACCACCCAAAGACTAAATACAGGGCAGCCACAACACAGAGGAGAAGATGAGCTGTTCCCTCAGGAGCTGGAGCTACAGGGATCAAAGGCAGCTGCCCTGGTGGTGAAAGCACAGGAACCATGCTCTGGCAAGCACGGGTTGATGACCACTCTCATTCTGTCGAGTGAATGCTGTCAAAAACCTACGCTTGTGGAAGGAGAGGGGGCGGAGAGTCTAAAAAGGAGCAAATTAAACTGTTCTCGCTGTCACTTTTCACAGCCAAACATTTGGAGTGTTGCGTGCTCAAAGGTGGTATGACAAGAGCAATGGCATGGGCTCCATTGACATCGCTCCCAAAGACTGAAGCAAGGCCTTGTCAGGGGAGTGTCTTTTATCAAGAAAGAAAGAGTTTTCTGGGAAACAGCAAAGTAATCAGACTTCTAGAGGTGGTTAAGAGGAAACTGATGTAAAGCATCACCTTCACATTTAAAATTAAAACATGGTTTTATGAAGTCTTAACTAGAGTTTAATGTTTGCCATTTTAATTATAATTTTGTAAAAATGAAACAAGTGCTTTGTTTGAGCTAAAGTTTCTCTATATTAATTTAGAACCCAGTCATAGAAGTATTGAAAACCCTGAAGTGAAACAACCTAGAAACTGATTTTATACTATAATGAACCAGATTTATTTTCATCGGATGAATTATAAAGGATTGTTTGCTGGACTGGTGAAAACCCATTACTTATGATTTGCTGACCTTAGGCAGGGACTCTAGCATGTTTAGGCTGGACTCCTTCCTTCTACTGGGTAGTAATTTACCTCTCATTCCTTAAAAACCCATGTGTACGTGTGTCCAAACTCTGCATCCACGCAAGAACTCTCCTCCCAGTCTGGGAAAGGGAGGAAAGAAATTAAGAAGGAATGGAGGGAGAAGCCCTCAAACCTCACAAGAAACTCTTCTAGGAGTTTCCTGAAAACAGTTCATTAGTTTTAACTGGGCATCATCCCCATTGATTTCCCTCTCAGCTGCTACAGAAACCAGCATTCCATGAACATTTCTTCCTGAGCTTCTTCATTAGTCTTCCTCCAGCAGCTCAGGGAGCCAATCACTGTTAGTCCATAGATTTGGAGCTGGACTGAGCAACATCAAATCATGCTTTTCTTCATTTTACAGGTGAATCGCCCTCACCCCGGTGATCATCCTCTTCTGATCATCTTTATGGTTGGCGGAGTGACAGTCTCCGAGGTCAAAATGGTGAAGGATCTGGTAGCAACACGCAAACCTGGCACCCAGGTAAAAACAGCTGTAAATGTACAGTTCCTATCTGAACAACGACTAAGAAAATTAATCAGATAATGTTCCTTATAGCACTGGTACTGTTTGGTACCAAACCTACACAAAGGCACAACCACATGGACAGGAACAGTGTTAGGATTTTTCTGTGAAACATCTGTAGGCAGCAAGTGCTCAGGCACCAAGGGTCTGTTTTTTACATGTTACAATCAGCAATAAAAGTTCAAACTCAGGCAGGAGAGTTCAGAACAGGCTGGGATTATTCTGAAGGAGCTTTCATCATGTCTCAAGAGTTAATTTCTTGGTATTTATAAACAGAAACATTTGCTGTCCAAAAGGCTACAGGCTCCCTAGCAGTTCATCTACAGGGCATAGTGCAGAGATGCTCAGGAGGAGCTTGCCAAGGGTCTGGGTACCATCTAGTGACATATCTGTGGTGATCCTGCAGACAAGTCAATTGGCATTGCCGAGGAGCAAGATAAATTAGCCCGGATACAGCTGTACTGGTCTCTGGTCCAGCCTAGGTATCTCTGATAGCTATCTGACCACTAGATGCCTCAAGTAGCCTGAAAACAAGTGATGTGGAGAAAGCCCCAAGTCTCTTCAGCCTTTGGACGGGCTGTTGGCCTTTTAGAAAGGGGATGGCTTCCATGGTGAAGCTTCAGTAGCATCTGCGTGGCTGGTCTTTGCCTCTTCCACCCTCTGGCAGCAGAACTTGACTAGAGCAGCTGTCATCTGAATGAAGCAGGGAAGGAGAGGAGGAGGCTGGAATCCGAGATGTTAAAAATCAGTGTTAACTGTGGAGGAGGAATCAGATACCTGCTGAGTAGTGCAGATACACAGGGTCATCTAGAAACTGTGAAGAAGTGCTGTGTTACCAGCCGCATCGTAAACAGAAGCCTCATTTCCAGGGTGGCTCGTAAACATCTTGTTTTCAACTCCTACAGAATGCAGTCTTGATTAGTGAGAAATCATTAGCAAAGTGGAACCAACCAAAGGCTGAGCAGCCCCTGGGTTTGACATGTGCTTTCCACGTTTTAGTTGTCTTTACACGGCAGTCTCAAGCAGTATTTTGTGAGATGGAGTGCCATTTTTAGGAATGGGTTTTTTTTGATCTGATAACACGTTTCTCCCCAATTAGCCTGTTGCTAATCGCCTCCAAACGGTGCGTAAAATTCTTTCCCCTCTTGAGGGGGCATTGAGTTGTGACACGCTGAGGGACAAGTTAATCCACACCCGAAATGTATTACTACAGGCTGAAAGATAAGCAGAGGGTTAACACGTGAGCTGGTGGAGAACTATGCAGGGAGACTTTTGACTGGCTTTCTAGAGGGACTTGAGGCTTGACAGTGGTGACATGGGATCTGGTGTTGCTTTGCTTGGGCTTAACCCCGGCAGCAGGTCACCCTCTGAGGCAGATTCCTAAAGAATTTTAAGCTTTTTACTGCATCTTGCCCTTTGTCCAAATGTGCTGTGTTAGAGGTGAAAGGACTCAGGGGGGAGAGGCGGGAGGAGGAGGAGAAAGAAGAAAAGAAGCAGTTCTGCGAGTCTCTGATATAAAAAAAGTTTATGAGTTTGTTGGATTTACCTGGATTTCTGCACTATAGCTGTGAATATGTGCCACCTGTTTGGGATTATTGTCTTTTCAAAAAGCCAGGCATTTGTCTAACTCAAGCCAGCATTTAACAGAGCTTTTTTGTGGTGTTCAGGCAACCAGGTTCAGGCATCAGGGGAACACTGGCCTCCCCAATCCCTTCCAGTCAAACAAAGCACTGACATTTATACTAATTATTGGCTCTTGGAGAAATGGAGAGACGGGTGGGCGCAAAAATAAAGAATTGAGGAAAGTAACAGAAAAAAAAAA